>JACJUY010001762.1:0-84640 GCA_014220935.1 Platorchestia sp. MABIK
CGACTGACGGCCCAAGGAGGTTCCCTGCAGTACGCTTTAAAAATTTCTTGTCGAACTCGCTGAAGGACTAAAATAGACACCTCGTGAAAACTCGACACTAATCAATATGATGAATACAATTGTATAACATTTCCCCTCGTATGATAACAATTATGTTGCAAAATCATCGTGAAACAGATAAAATGTCGTGCATTTAAACCGGCACGCAAATGGGCAATTTACCTGTTGGTACACATGTGGCCCAACACGCAGTGAACGTGTTACGAGCTTTCATTGCTCCCTTTCCGATTTTGACTTGCAGCCAAACTAACTCGCTCCTATCAAGCTAGTCGTCCACCGTCTTTACTATCCACGGACCCAATAATTATTGTTAATTGGTTAATTTGATGATTAATATTAAGTCATTTTATAATTTATACAGATATTTTAGACAAGAGTTGCTTGCAAAATGAATATGTCATGTTTTCATATTCGGTCAATTCGATACTGGTTCAGAATTATTTTCCTGGCGACCAAAACTCGACGACTGACTTCAGTATTTACAAAGCACTTGACAAAACTTTCCGAAGTAAAAGTTTATTTCATTTTGATATGCAGGGGATCATATGCCTCATTTTACTTCAATTTCGCGGTCAATTGTAGTTTAGAAATACATCTTCAACACGTTCACTACGTATTGGTACGTATGTGTACCACTTGCTAAATTTATCATTTACGTACCAGTAACAATGGCTACCACTTCACTAGTTTCACTAACTTTACTTAAACTAGACTACAGCGTAGAAGTTAAAATATTATCGCGCAAAAATATTTTTCCTATGTGTTAGAAAGGATAAGACTGTAATCAAACAGTACAGAAAGCTTTTCAATTCTGCTTCTTCCAACTTAAGCAAACCGACCGTAGCAACTGCGGAAACGTAGTGAACGTGTTAACGCATTCCGTTTCTTGTAGTACCCATATCGTACCAAACCCAATACATTTAGCAGTGAACGAGGCCTGGTAAGTTATTATTCCAGAGAAAACTAAGAGCAGACGTACAAGATTGAACTACAATATTCAATGAACCAATGAAAGTTTCATAGCGTTGTCTTTCACTCAAAGAATAACATTTTGTTGTTTTTGTTACTAAAGCGAATAAATCTGCGATATCAGCAAGAACAATGAGGGAACGACCTCGCAACTTTGCAATCGCTCACAAAGAATGACGAGTTTAAATCAAAGTCCAAACATCCTCACGCCCGATAATGCAGTGCACGCATTCTTGTCAGCACCTGAGCTCGTCCGCGCAGTTCTATGTATGTGGAAGCAATGTAGTCAGGGGCAACAAGTTTCTCAATTTTGTATTACGTCGTTCACGGTTAAGCAACATTATCATAGGGGAATCTCTATTAATGCAGATGAACATTAATATGCGTTTATTTATAATATTTATTTATCTTTGCAATGTATCTCTGCCATTCAAATCAAGCTTTGCATTTATAAAAAAAATTAGAGTAAAAGCATAAGCTGAGGTAACCATGAGAGTCTGCCACATAACTCAGTGATCGTCTACAAGATTTTCATTGATGTACTTGAATTATTAGGAATGAAATAACGAAAGTTTAATTCCCAGAATAGTAGTAATTTCGTTGTCTATTTAATGCATTTATGGGATACTTAAAGAGCAGCAGGTGTTTTCCTGAATTAGCGAATAGTCGAATTTCTTTTTAACGCAGTGTATTTTGATAAAAACAGTACATATATTACTTCCTAACTACTAACGCCCTTTAAAATAAAAAAATTAATTTAAAATAAGGAGAGATTTCAAAATGTGGAAAAATATTTAACGATTAAATAAGTCCGGCTGCCTAATTTTTCCTTTTATCGCAAGTTTTGCTTCTGTTTGATCAAGTTCATTACTCATGAAATCTTCTTAACGAAAATATTCCTTACTTCACACGAGGGCCCTCTGTGGATACAGTAGTAGTAATCTTTATTATTTGTAATGTTGTTGATATAGAAAAGTCCGATCCATTTAAAATTCATAACATCATTTTGAATAGCTTCGTGAAAAATACAATACCCAGGTGAAACAATTTTTAGAAAAATTTTCATTTATTCGTAAGCTCTTCTTCATTCGTGCTGTAGTAAATCCTTGAATTATGAAGTGATAAAAAACATGAATGCAATAGTAAATAAATTGGAAAGGCACAGTCTCTTCAATTCTAAGTTTTCTTTTATAAACTTAAGAAGAAAGCTTAAAATTTCTAGCACTAACTATGTTAAAGTTTAATTCCATGTGTTTTTTCGCGTTTGAATTTTATCATAGGGGTCATTAACAAATTATAAATATAGTTGCACATTTGAGCTCAAAAATTAAGTTAAAAATTACTTATGATAATTAACATAAACTAAAATGTCTTCTTTTTTATTTTTGTCCATACGTCAGTACCTTGTAATGGAACACTTTGATCACTATACCATCAAAACTCATATGCTTAAATACTTCATCGTCAATTAATTGGGAAAAATTATGAAGGTAATTTCTATTTGGAAGTATCTGGATTTTTTAATTATTTATGTAGAATACCGGTGAATAGCACCATCACATTAATTCACCATTGTTAAACGGTTGAGAGCGCTTGCCTTTCCCGGGACAGGTCACCGCTTCGATTACTGGCAACACCAGCGAGGTAAACCTCTCCTCTAGGAATAGGGAAAAATTTGCCATAATACCGCATGTTATTCAGGTGCTGCAAATAGGTACCGGCAAGACCAGGATAATTTTCATTGCCTCCTGTGTTAGTCACAAGGTATCTGAAATAACAATGAACATGATATGTATCAAGGCTTGGTGGCGATTTTCTCCGTTGGGTATGAGAGAAAAATTCTAAGTACAATACCCCACTCTACCCAGGTGTCTGAAATGGGTACCGATCTTGACGGGGAGAAAGCGTCATAGCGTTCTGTTAATTATCAGGCATTTAAAACCAATGTACAAGGTGATATGTATCAAGCATGGATTGGAATTAAAATATCCTTACATGCCGATGTTTGTTTTGATTGGAATAAAATGTACTCCATCCCTTTATTTTTTCAATCTCTTCAGCTGTACAAAACCGTAAATCAGACGACTATGTTTCTTTGACTTTAAAATAAGATACCCGCTTATTTTTTAAGAGTTTAAGTGCTTATTACAATTTTATTGCCTCTTTGTTCGTTCATGAATTTCGATAATAATTGTTCATGATCTCATTCAACGTGTAAAATTTTAATTGCCTGCTCCTCACATGAAACCAACTATATTACAACGCAACTGAGTAACCAGCTTTAAAATTAACTAAAATTAAATTAATTGCAAGCCGTGTGTAAAAATACCAATGATTCACTGCACCTAAAATATTTGCGAATTATGTCATATTGAATCATTCGACGTATTCGCAAGGAAAAGTTATTCATCAAAAAGGAAAATAATTTCAAGAATGAATCATAAACGTTTATTGATATGAATCGCTTTGTAGGGAATAACATCGCACACAGTTGAGCAGACGAAGGTTGTTCGAAATTTTCATCACGTTAAGAACTAAATCCGAAAAAAATTCACCCTAACTACCTCATTAGAGCAAAAACAAATTTGAAAAAAGGTGTTCAGTTGCACCGTGGAATGAAATTTAAGCGATTTTGTACTAATTAGATGCTGTTCGCATTTGAAACTTAACAGTTGCAAGTTTTCCCTATGAGTACAGGAGATGAGAGAAACAACAACGTTACATCCTAGCTTAAATTAACATTTTAATGAAAGTATTTACAATGAAGCGCTCAACTTTCAAAGCCCGTAATTTTAAAGGTAACACATAATCATTCACGCTAAAACAGGTAACACGCTGCAATATTTCTACGGTCATGACCACGGATTTGCTCGCTGTCATTTTGCGGTGAGGCAGCAAGGAAATGGTACACAAAATGCAACATTTGCGAACCACGATTGATATGTTCAGTGTCTTACTGCGTCTAGAGGAACTCGCTATGAGCGAGTGCGTTGTGATGACTATCGAAATAGATCAGTGTATCGTTCCTAACAAAGTCGTACCTTCGATCCTTGTAACAAATGCTATCAGTTTTGGAATGACTTTCAAAAATCTGTAATGAGAGTACAATATTTGATACTTTAAATTATATTTCCCAATAATTAACGTTCGTATAAAAGTCATTTGTCCATTTTGAAGTTTCAAGTAAATGAACGACGGGTACCGAAACCACGTTTGAGCACTCGAATGCTACTTCGACTATAAAATTAGAATTACAACACGGAGGTAGAAAATAACAAGACGGAAAACAAACATTCCAGGGACGATAAGTAAACTACTAACATCAATTTAACGCACAAAGTAAGTAGTGTAATGCACACAATATCGCCCAATCACACAAATTGGAATTTTCTGTAGTGTTCCATTTGACGATCCAATAACACACTTACTTATTCGAAAATCTCAAATGATTCTTGAGCCATGCCATCTCATGACATTTTTTAAAAACATATTTATTTGATAAGCCAAATTACCGTTTGAGTGCATGGAGACAACCTTTACGCTTGCCATAACTGAAAGCCAAATTTATCAAGTCCGACAAATTGATAAATAAATATTGTTTCAGCACATAAAACGCACCGGTCCATACCTTCAAAAAAATATGTAGTGCATTTTGCTGCGGGTCGGGAGAGTAATTTGAATTCATTTCTGGAAAATCTGGTGATATTTTCTCCAACTATCTCCAACTATATGAAATTTGAGCAATAAGTACGTTTAGGAATATAACATTGTCTTCAGCAGTAATTGTAATTTAATTTAAAAATTAATCGATTTTAAACATTTAGTTCTTAATTATCTAATTCTTCCTCCAGGAAAAAACATTATTGCATAAAACATTGAACAAACACAACATCAACATGAAACAGTCATCACTCACACAAACCGTTCTTTATTGCAAATATTCCAGGTCGATTTCTCTGACGATCGCACGCAGCTTCCGACTATCGGAAGACGCGAGACAACGGAACTTGATTCATTAACGACCTGTTGGAAAGAAAATGTAGTTACTGCCTCATTCAAAATAAATTAAGAAGCATAGTCTATTTATACCAAAAATAAGTTGTATTTCAAAATTATCCATTTAGTTCAACACGTTTTTGTAAAATCACAACCAATATTTACAATCATTGCATAATATAGGTGCGAAAGTTTGAGGCTCTATAGAGAGCTCCTGGATTGAAGTCAACGTGCTGGCTTTCTCATGGCGGTATGCAGAGCAAAAAATGTGTGCCAAAGCGTCCCCGAGATGACTTCACAAACCGTGTTTACATACGCCATGGTTTAGAATAAAAAATGTCTGAATTGAAAAGCAGTTTTGAATGCAAGTTTTACAATACCACTACTGAAAATTGTGATATTATTACTCAACGCTCGTGAGGCTGCTGATAATTTTAACCGGCTGTAATCTAAAAAGGAAATACTCAGACCAGCTTTCATTACGATTTAATAATCAAATTGGAGGCTATTTCAGGACGGTATTTTTTGAGTTGGGAGTCTTTACCATAGCACAACGCGAATGATAAACAGGCACCAAAGCTAAGCTGACTTCTATATTACTAGAAGAAATTTTAGCTCACAAAATGAAAAACAGCAAATTAGCATTCAACATTTGATCCAATCAAAAGTGATTCCCAGCAAAAACAAACTTGATTGGAAATAAGAAAGCGTCTAGCGTCAGTGAGTAAACACAAATAGCCGGAGTCGTGACTGATTCAAGACAAGTTTGGCGGCCTCAAGGGGATATTCTGACACATGTTTACGTGCGGCACTCAGATTTCTAAAATCACACATGTAGGGACTGGAACTTTACTAAAAACTTAAATTTATTTTATTAAATCTATAAATGACGTTTTTCTACTATTCTACTCCCAAGGGGACTGAGACTGATTCTTACCAATGTAGACTTATGTATGTACAGCGAGCTACATAATTGTAACAGACACCATTGCATGAATAAATTAGAGACGCTATAAGAGAAAAACAAATTTCGATTAATAGGTACACACGCTAGAGGTGAAAATAATTCTATGAACAACTACATCAATGCGCTGCTTGAATACAACAGACAACTTTTAAAACAAAACCTTAACGGTTGGCACCTAAAAAGCATCTCGCCACTTTCTCCAACTCATACTTGCATGCTTCATCTATGCTAAGAACAATAAGAACAAAATATAAATGGCACAAATCTAAATCATTATCAAATGCCAACAGCTGCTGCAACTGTTCGAATGGCATCACTACGTCAGAATGAAAAGCGATTGCAAAATCAGAAAGAAATGTGGTCACGGAAATAGTCAAAAAGGTAATCACAAAACTGGAACGAACTGTAGCCATAAAATTAGGGAAAAGGAAATCACAGAATTAGAAAGAAAGGGATCACAAAATTAGAGCAAAAGGTAACTACATAATTAAAAGGAGAGGTAATCACAAAATTGGATGATCGATGGCATAGATCAAACAAATGAACAATTCGAATATAAAATGCCACTATGTACTCACTATCTGCTCGGTAAAAATAGAATCTAAATCTAAATGGCACAAATCTAAATCATTATCTAATGCCAACAGTTGCTGCAACTGTTCGAATGGCATCACTACGTCAGAATGAAAAGCAATTGCAAAATCATTGGTCCAATTTGCAAAGCAAATTGGACCAATGAAAAAATGAAAAAGACTTGGAATTATCTCCAAATTCAAGTTTTCAATAAACGCTCATCGAGTGAAGCTTTGCGCTTAATCAAATTCAAAATCAGTGAAGTGCGACTGCTTTCCAAATTACGGCAATATTTCACACTGACCAAGCAGCCGAAGTGGATAAATTTACCAAGGACGTCTTCAAATCTCGTACCAGCGAAAATCTGTGAACCCAAGACTTATTTACACAATGGTGGAAAAAATATTTACACAATAAGTGAATTGTCCATGTGAAGTAAGTCACACAGTACTTAGACAATTGAAGGAATCGGATTTACACAATAACTGAACTTATAATCTGTGTGAATATGTATGAATATCAGTACGAATAAAAATTCTAATGCACGATTGCATGTGCATCTTACTACATGCATGTATTTTGAGTAAATGAGTTGTCTAATGTGTGCAAGAAAAAAGGTATGTTGGTAAATATTTAGGGTATATTGAACCTAAATTTTAAGAATTTTTAATTCTTATGCAAAGCGTTTTGACATTGATTGGTAGTATATAATCTATTTATCGCATAAATTTTTCTGAACGACTACTTTCAAAAGCTGAATCAGGTAAAGAATCTCAAACGTGTAGCTTGTACTTTGAAAGACAGTTTTCAATATGCTTTGTGTTGATCGAGAAGTATAGTACTCAAAACTCCTTTTATTTCATGTATTAAGTTAAACTGAACAGATTTTTGCACCATCGATTTATGTATTTTACAAAACGTGAAGGAAACTTCAAGGACACGCTATCAACACACGTACTTTTGACCGTGTACAGAATGTGAGCCATGTAAAAGTTCTCATTGTAAAAGCAGTTCTCAATTGCCAATTTTAAGTTCTTAAAGTACATGCAACGTGGTTTTCCCAACAGGGTGTCGCGTGCCAAATTGTGCTTCACACATCTTTGAAGTGCGGAGAACGTCAAGCATGTTCGTGCATTTCGGTAAACTCGAAGCTTGTGAAAGCGGAGGTATCTGGTAAGTCGAACAAATTAGTGAGCAACTACAGATGCCGTAATTTACCTAAGCCTGCAGAGGCGACGCCGGAATGACTAACAAGCATCTCGAGTCACGTCCGAGAAAAAAGGTACAACAAAATATTAAGTCGTGAAGGGACATAAAATATGAGTCTTGCAAAAAAACACAAGATTGCATGTCTAGTGTACCATTTGCGGGGTTCAAGCAGGACAATTGGATGCGAGATAGTACAGTATTTGTCTCATCGAAAGTAGTCATGTTCAGAGAATGATCCTCAGTCTGTCTTAGTTAACTATACTTACACAAAAATAAATTAAACAGTAATACTAGTGCTAGCAACGTTCAATATTCGCGTGTGAACAGAATGAATGCAAAATTCGCGATATCAAATACTCGGCCTTTCACAATTTGACTGCCAGAGCTACTTCGCTAAGGATATCCGAAAAAAATCCCTCGGATGAAATAATTTCAGAACATATTTTATTGTGTGGCTGTTCCCATTAACTTCCAGTTAAGTTAAAATGTAACTTCTCAAACAGCCTAGTGATGTTCAAAACATAATCGGGCTCGTGAATTGTACCACCTTCTTCACCGTCAATCTCACTTTTTATTCTTATTTTTTTATCTGGAGCAAAGTTTTTTTCTTCTTTACTGGTGCTCTCAGCGGTGAAATTGCTCTGTAGAATGGACGATACGCTTTTGAAAATGTCATCAGCATAGGCACTCTCGCCCTGCAAACCTGAGGCCTTTGGTGTTCTATGAGAGAGACGACTTCCATCTCTTTTGTGGAAAAGTTCACTTGATTCGTGAACCAAATCAGTCCCGAAACGAAGTGCGTTCCTCTCAATTGAAGAATTATTTATGTTTCTTTCAGCCATAAACGATGGAATTTCAATAGATTCTAATTTCACTATAGTAGGCGTAGATCGAGCCTTGCCTTTTCCCAAGACTACGTCAATTTCAGAGTGCATTGCATGACCAGATGGTTCCTTGGACATATCAGGAGCTTGTATTTCTTCTAGAACTTTTGACCTACTTCTCTGACCATCATCGACCGGTGAACTTTCTAATGCCTCCAAATTTTGAATCGGAATGAATCCTTCATTGGCTCCATGTAACCCTCGGTGATGTTTAGCCATAATCAGCTTCTCCGCTACTGAATTTTGACCATGCTCACTCAAAGGTGAGTTCTTCGATCGACTCTCCGGCGAGAGTGGAGAAAATCGGTCTTTCGCCAGTACTGAAGCAATGAACCCATTACCTAGGATATTTTCACCTGTTGGTTCATCGATAATCTCTCGGCTAGAGCCACTATTGGCACTCTTTTTGCCTAAATCATGGCTTCTATCTCTTCGGGACATTGCAAATATCCCTTTGGTGGTGTCAGTAATAGACCACCCATCGTTGAGCTTCATTCCTTCACGCATCCCAATAGATCTCAGTTTGTTTCTTGCCTCGCGAAGCTTGTCTAAGTCAAGAACTCTTAGTTGATTTCGTATTTCGAGTAATGGCTCACTCAGTATACTGCTCTCAGGCGTTACTGTTGGCAAAACATCAGATCTAGGGGAAGTTGAATACGAGGAATAGCTAGACCAAGAATTAAAATCGTCCGTTTTAGGAATAGAAATACTGCGAGGTCCAGGACTAGCATCAACTAACTCGCGTGTTCCATCGGTTGTCAAAAACCTATCAGATTCTACCTTATTGCTGTTATGTTTCGCGTCAGAATCTCTATCGAAAAGATCAAAGGCATTTTTAGTTCTGAAGACTGAAGACTTACTTCTGAAATCAGCCAGTTCGTCGTCTGAAAATATCGAATAATGTCGAGGGTGACTGTATATGTTATCAAATTCATTATGATTTCCTCTAGTAATTTCTGTATTTAATTTCATACGTTTCCTTTCGTTCAGCCCAGTATGACTTTCTTTTTCCTGAATATTTATGTGAACATCGTTAGGTTTTGGCGGACCATAAATTATATCGGCTCCAACCCCTAAGGGGAAGTCCCAGTGGCCCTTGGTAGACACTCCAGCTTCAAACATTTGTTCAGGTAGCATTGAGCTGGCCGAACTTCCGCTATCAGGTGTCTTGAAGCCAAAACTTTTTTCTTCTCTAGTTTGTTCACCACTTCTGTCATATATCTGGCGATAAAATGAAGATGGAGGAGCAGAATCAGATACTGTAGGAGTCTGAAATGGTCTTTGAGGTTGTGGATTATTCTGAATAAGTGTAAAAGCAGTCATGTGAGCGTTTGGTTTTTCACTATTTTGTAAGGGTAAAGTTGGTGGAATTGGGTGCCCGGAGACAAGTGGACTCATCGAAATAGTGCACGAATTTGGGATGAGATTTTGTTGATTTTGACTAGAACCACGAAGATCTAGGTTTGGGAAAGGTTGAGTATTCATGGGGCTTACATCACTAATTGGGTACAAATGAGAAGTTACAGGTCTTCCACCTAAAGGCGCCCCAGCAGAAAAGGAAGGAGCTTTTGTAGTCGGCAGAGCAGTCTGGAAAGGTATATCAATACTTTTCATAGGAACAAAATTCATAGGCTCTACTTTTGGTACGAAAGAAGGAACAGCACCCACATTTGCCGCAGGTCTAGAAGTTGGTCTAATTGGGTCCCTTTCAAGAGAAGAACCAAGCATGATACTACCAACAGGAGGATGTTTACCCTTAGTAAGAGAAGCCTCTGCGATGGTATTATAGACTGCGTATGAAGAAGGCCCAGAAACTTGGAAGTCGCCTGCTTGCAGGATTATGCTGGCGGGTATCACTCGAATGGAGACAGCATGCTGTTCGGCATGTTGATTAGGGGTTAGTCGACCAGGAATGTTTTGTGGCTTCCTAGGTAAAGTTTCACGATTTAGATCTGTGTACATTAACGAAATGTCAGGAACTGCAAATTTAGGGTCGGTATTTTTGAAGATTTGAGCAGCACCACCACTAAAACCCTCACCAGATTTAATGGAGATTTTGTGCTCATCAACCATGTCATTAGGGGATAGACTTCTACCGTACGACTTACGAAATTTTGGCGCATCAATTTCTCCAGAATTCATGAAGGCCATGGATTCTGGAAAGCCGAAGTTCATGGTTGAACTGGGAAATTTAAGTGGAGAGGACAGCTCGTCAGTGTGAGAAAATGAGCCAGGATCGTTTTTAGGAATACCTCCAAACGCAGAATTAGGGATGAAGGTATCTTTGTGAGATCCTTTTACAGTATCAGGAAGCCGCCCGTGAATAACCGGCGCTCCTAAAGAAACATACGACGACATGCTTGGTAAATTCGCTGAACTCAAATCTGCGCTTCCCATATGGACGGCAGTCCGATCACTGTGTTGCTTACCCCTGGACTCGACGAAAGGAAGGCCAAATCGTGTGGACACGACATTGTGTCTCCGAGGTTGCTGGCCCGAGTAGGCCACAATGACAGGGTCAACCGGCGCAGAGTATGAGCTGCTTCCGATTGAGCCAGCGTAGCTCCCTGATCGAAAAATTCTGAATTAGAACACACCGAAAATTTGTTAGGCTTGTAGGTAATAGAAATTTTCACCCTGAAATAAGCTTCTAATTACATCAACCACGAATCGTAAAAAGAATACTCCAACACATAAAGAGAATCATGTCGTATCCAGAAACAGTTTGCTTATTTCGATTATTGAGAGTTTGCAAATACTGTTGCCTTATGTAGCCTACAGATCTACTGCCATAAAATGTACAAACAATGAGCATCTAACGCATGCACACAATATGCTAAATCGGTGTCCCTCACAAAGTATTACGCTGATGATTTTTGCAATAAAAAATTGAGTCACTGCAGTTACAAGAAGTGTAAGCGTAACTTTTGCTAATTAAAATTCAATAGAAATACAAGCTCGATTTCTGTTAAATATTTTCAAACTACAACAGAATGAACTAGTCAAAAATACGATCTCGGTCACTCTTTTGGCTCACTATTTCAGTCGTTTTTCTGTGAAGCTTGTGACCCACATGCTCAAAAGCAATGAAAATTCTGAAAGCCTGTCCTCGTATACAGTATACTTCATGTTGTAATGAACCTACAATTTGAGTATTAGAAAATTTTAAATCTCGAACTGATTACCGAAGTACGAGTACGAGGCAGCAGATACGTAGTACGTGTATTAGAAAGTACTTGCGGTATTTTTTCCGATGGCTTTTGAAACAAAGAACCCTGAAATGCGTTATTGTGCAACATCTCCAAGGCAACAGCTTCAAGTCTGCATTCAAGAGTAGGTTTAAATTCGTAAAATTGTATTTGAAATTGGAATGAAAGCGTTGTGTTTAAAGATCTTTCTTGAGTAAATTTTTTCCCGGCTTCAGACATAGTGTGAAGAAGCCGAACGATCGGTAAAGTAAAAAATTACAGCTGTAGACAGCAAGTTGCTAGGCAATGCTACAACCACTTAAACTGCCTAGATCAGGGCCTAAAAACTCACACAGTCATATGTGCTATATTAGTATAGGTGAGGCAACATTCACTGTTATTTTCGTGGAATTACTTCCAACCCTTCATTTGAAGTAGTTTAGAAGTAACCCAAACGCTCCTACATTGAAATGACTCACTATCGGTCTATGAAGAGTATCAAAGTCTAAACCCACATGAACAGTTCCGTGAAAAAGCTAGCGTTTATGAATTCTAGAATACGCGAATAGAACTGAACACAAGGGCAGAGCTGCAATTTGCCAGGCGACACTCCTTACCATCTCGCCGGACCCGCCTGGCCCGAGATCTGGGGGTCTCCCCGTAGTGAGTTGGGGCGAAGGTGTAAAACTTCATCAGCGGCAACACGTCGCTTCTCCTATTCGTTGCTCGATTGCTTCGAATTGCTGCGTTTCGTCAGCGGTGCATTGAGAAATTATGTCATCATGGTAAAAATTTTGGCCTCATATACTCATTTTTTCAACCATCACATTTTTCTGTATTTACGGTTATATCATTTTTATATGATGATATTTCAAGAGAAGCTCGGACAATATCGTTGCATTATCCTCATCAAAATTATGACAATTTTCACGAATAAATTCCTACACTCGCTGTCACAGAAACTGTTGTTAGTTTCGATGCATAAAATATTTACACAGCTGTTCAGTTTTTATTCATTTCCTCCGTTTTCCCAAATAGTTCGGATGTTATTTTCAGCAACACTTTTTAGCCAAGTTTTATGTACACACTTTTTTAGCGTTAGGGTATGGAAAAATCAACATGTATCAACACGAGGGGTAACTGCATAAACCAAACCCGCGCACGACAACGTCTCGGTGTCTTTTGAAGTGACTCACCGCTGCTACTTATTGCTATTTTTCGAGTGTAGCGATGTTTAACAGGGGTTTATTTACTGAAAAATCCTCAACCTAACAATTCGATCGTTGTATCTTGACTGTCTTTAAAGCATGCAATTCATTTCATCCCCGTTTTAGCATATTCAAGTATGTTTCTTTTGTTAACTGAGCGACAAAATAATAATTTAAGAATCCTATGCACGTCAGCAGTGGTACGCCACAGCTCTTTTCGAACTAAGAATAAAGTTTCGCATGCTTCAGATCTAATGTGTTTTTTAATATCATATGTACATTTGTTTCACTAATGGTAAAACCTTAGCATTAGTGAACGCATTTGTTTCAGGGAACCGAGTCAACGTAATTTTTATTAATGTACAAGACAATTTATTTATTAAAAATAGCTTAGGATGATAAAATTCAACCTTAGAAAAGTCATGCTCGCGAACAGTGTGAATGAGAGAATCCGCAAGCCAGTGATATGACGGAGGGAATCCTGCGACTGTAGACCCATGAAAAATGACGCCACTTCTCAAAACTGGAAATAGCCTCAGGATTTCGATGCAAGCTACTTACGGCTTAGTGTACCTCAATTAAATTCCTTCAAAACGTCAAAAATGCAAAGGTCTGGCACATTTATCTTCGCTGCTTCTTGGTATTCACAATGACAGGAATTCTTAACTGAAGGATGTGAAGAAACAGAATTGACAAATCGCATCGATGTTGCACATTCCACGATGACATTGGAGTCAAAATCCAACATCTTGAGACGCGGTGATGATCGAAATTAGGTCTTCCCACATCCATGGATGGATATTAGCGCTTATTGTTTAATGGCAACTGGGAATTTACACTAAACGTTGTCAGCCCGCTCATGATTTCATTCGAACTATGGCTTTAATTATTAAAAGGAGCTTCACTGCGTGGTCATCAAATTTTTAAATAAGATGGAGACTTAGATACCCGTAAATTCCTCCTAAATTAATTAGACAATTTACAAGCCATTTTTTTTAAATTGAGAATAATTTTTCGAATTCTTGTACTCTAGTAAAAAAGATTTCTTAGGTGAAAATGTACAAACATTTTTTTCACTATTAAGGTACGAGGGATTAACATGACACTCAATAAATGTACAAAGAAACTAAAACAATTTGATTCCTTCAATAGAATAATGAAATGGATGAAGAGTTTATGTCCAACAGTATGAAAGATTATCCTGAAAGGTTAGTTACTCCAAGATTATTTCCTCGGTCTCTTTCAACTCTGAATGGAAAAATTGAGAAGAACTGCATACAGTTGAAAATTAATTTCGAGATGAAAATTGGAAATTGTCCCGCTTATATACAGGGTAGCTATGTACGCATTTGTATCTTTTCAGGTTAGTAGGGCTCAGAATCAACTTAAAAAGGCAATTCCAGATGGCAGCATACAACCGAGAGCCATTGGTAACTTCAAAAACTCAACATCCCCACCTGGAACGAACACGGAATGTCGCCTTGAAGCTAAGGACGTATAAGAAGATGGCGCTACTTCATCGCTGTCATCGTCGATTACACGAAGTTGAGAATGCCCTCCAAAACCGCCGTTTGAAGCAGGAGCTGTAGCGCCTATACCACCATCTCCATAAGTTGGCTGCGCTGCTACATCATCTAATATAACCTCTTGCTCAGAATTCCCTCCACCACCATTTCTTCTACTATTGACATAACCTCCTTGTTTGTAGCCGGATTGGATGCCAGATCCAAATCCTTTGTGAGTCGCTTCCACGATATCATGTGCTTTGGGAGGGCCGTATTCTTCGCTTTCTTCATAGTCATCGTCCAGGGAGCCTCCATCTCCGTAGGTTGTGGTGCTGTCCACCGGTGAAAACGTCTGCTCATTTGGAGGTTCGTACGTCTTTTGAGGAGGAATATAGCTTTCCTCTTCTTCCTCAGGGCTAATCACTCTGTAGTTACTTGTGTACGTTGGTGCTGGTGCTCCATACATTCCTTTTGGGGGACCATAGGATGGTTCTGGAGGACCGTATGATGGCTCGGGCTCTGCTGGAGGAGGTCCGTACATTTCTTTTGGCATTTCTGGAGGAGGACCGTACATTGCTTTCGGCTTTGGTGGAGGAGGTCCATACATTGCTTTTGGCTTCTCTGGAGGAGGTCCGTACGACGCTTTAGGTTTTTCTGTGGGAGGTCCGTACGACTCCTTGGGTTCTTCTGCAGGAGGTGCGTAAGATTCTTCTGGTTCTTCTTCCACCTCTTCACCCTTGCCCTTTCCTTTTCCTTTACCCTTTCCCTTTGAAAAGCCTCCTTTTCCTTTCCCTTTGCCCTTTCCTTCACCATAACCGTCATAAAAACCTGCGAATTTACCTTTCCCTTTTCCTTTACCTTTACCTTTCCCTTTACCACCTTCCTCACCCGTATCTGCAGGAGCTCCGTAACCACTGGATGGAGGACCGTATCCGTAACCCCCATCTGAAAAATAAGTAAATATTACTCACATTACTAGTGGCATAACTTATATTTTAACAGTATGTTTGATACCCCGTTCATTCAGTATCCGCTACCCTGATAGGCTTTTGTTTTCAAAGGCAGTAAACTTTGTGTGTTTTCTTGAAGTGCACATACAGTCGTCACAGATAATTACTTTCTTCATCGCTAGCCCTGAGATTCTTCGTGGCGACTGTGGATGCGAGAGTGACCGCGGTGCTATCATGTTTATGACCGAATTCGACTTTCCTGAGCTTCCATTATGCCATCGATGACGCACACTGCACGCTTTCTTGGCCAGCTATCGGTCAATACAACGCAATTTTGGACTCTCGTCGGGCTTTTGAAAACGAAATTAAGTCCAAGCTTGCACGTCTGCTACGGATTTTAAAAATTTTCACTGCCGCAATGTAACGTTAAGGCTTCTTCGAAGAATCAATGCTGAATATTCAAATGGATATTAGGAAGGAAAAGTTTAATGTTAAGTTTTACATTCTAAACTGAAAACTGCATGCAGCTGAAAAAATAACTCAGTAAGAAATCAGTAAGTTTGCTGGAAACATCCATTATTAAATCACATACCTGACTCCTCGTAGTCGTAGTCTCCTCCTTTTCCTTTGCCTTTTCCTTTGCCCTTTCCTTTGCCCTTCCCTTTGCTGGGCAGGGGAGTGTAGCTGCTGAGAGCGTAACTGATGAGGTTCTCACCCTTTTCCGCCCAGAACTCGCCTTTCGACTTCAGAACTCGCCCTTTCCACTCCAAGATTTTGCTCTTGAAGTTTTTTAACTTCGTCTTGATGTAGTCCTTGGCTTCTTTCAGTTTCTGGAACTTGTCACGAATATCCTCAGGAAAATAGTGCTTGCCTCCTTTCTGCCGAAGCCAAGTATGGATACTCCAGTGAACAGGGAATGGGTGAGCCGGTAAGGTGTTATTTCAAGTTATCATCTTTTAATCTCATTCAGAATTATTAAAGAATTGAGCGATGAGATTTTAAGAATTCAAACAGGCAAGATTATTGGCCACAAATGCAAAGCATTACAGAATTGTCTTTATTATTTAGATTTAGAGTGAGTTTAGCGACTACTATGGAAAATCATTGCAACGTAAGCGTATAGCAAGACAAGCTTCCGTGATGACCCGTTTCAAGAGTTATTAATTTTGATTGAGAACATTTCTAGCAGCTCACCATTCTCTGAGAGCACCATCTACGGCAGTGTTTCGTGCTTAGAACTAAATTATGGAACATGAAGTCATTCACTCACGAAAGACAGCAAACATAGGACGACGAGGCCTGTGGCAGAACTGTGTTAGCAGAATGCATCGTCACTAGGTTAGAATGCAAGGCAACTAAAATGAACAAATAACTACAATAAGCACATAGTTCAAGTACATAATTCAAGAAAGGCAGTTAAAACTAATTTCTAAATTTAGATATGTTCAAAATAGTTTGTGGATACTTTATCATGAAGTTACGAGCATGCGTAACTTCAGTAACCAGTGAAATATTGTGCAAATATACACCCTATGCGCCACAGCCGCAACTTAATATCATTGGTACAAAGAGAGAAAGTCACATCACAGTTTGATGTCAGAATTAACTCGCGGTCAACACGACGTCGCGTTATTGGGACGCTTGCAGGTATTTTATGTCTGGAGACCACAGTCTAAAATTTAATGAGTGCTTTTGAAAAGAGAGCCAAATCTTCCGCAGAGAAAGTGGTGAACGTTTTTTTGAAATCCTACGTGCTTTTGAGTGTCTTTAATTAGGGCTGATGGTGGAGAGTAAAATATGTCATAGAGAAAACTTTGAATTATTTGAGAATTGGTTCAATAGAATAAAACTGGTTGTAATTTCGTGGCAGACGCGCTTTTGATGAAATTATTTCAAGTGAGAGCCGTGATGTAGTCCGCTGGGAAAAAATGTAAAATAATTTCTTTTGCATCGCAACTCTTAGAAGTTCAATTTGATATTTAAATGAAATAAGTTGCTCCCGAAAACTTCATGCTTTTTAAAATTGTAAGGCTGAGAAAATTAACAATTTTTTCCTGTGGAGTAATTTTGTCCATTACGAATAAAAATTCTGAATTTCAATTAAAATAAATCTACGAAATTTGTTCCATAGCCAATACATAAACTTTTTTCCAGAAAACCCTTATCTAAGAGCATTTATATGAAAAGAAGAGATACGTTTTCAGCTGCTTGGTGAAAATTCACTTAAACTGCAAAATTATTGTAGCAGGACATCACGAATTATTCCTTATAAACATTATTCTTCAATATCAGCGGGTTTCATTTCCGGTTGCAAATACTTCATAATTTTTTTATTGCAGCCAATGTCCAATAGTGCACTCTAGGTGGGATTCAAAATATCAACTCTCCATTTGAATCTACTAAAACACCTACACAAATCAATATGTCGAGAAGGCTTGTAAATTACAACGAAAAAAATGAAAAATTAAAGCTAAAATTAATTACTGGATAGACAATATTCAAAAATTCTATACCAGACCAGCGGTTAAGCTTCCTATTGTCCATCTTATATCCATCCTACATCCTATATCTGACGTACATTCTTTATCTAAGAGCCATATTATCCCAGCCGTACATCTTATGTCCGTCTTACATTATATCTGTCTTGCATCTTACGAGAATTTCTGTTCTCAATCTAGGGTACAACCAGTCTCAGTCAAAATTGTCAGTCATCTATGGTACTGAAGGTTAAATGTGTTTAGAAGCATGTGACATCCGTTGAATGAGGTATTTAAATTAGGGAAACGAAAACGATTTTATAACTGAGAGCTAGAAAGGGAAGCAAGCTTTTGAACACTCAACTGAAAAATAGAGAAGAAAAGGTAATTTTGAAGTGATGAAATTAAAAATTTTATTTAAACAAGAGGTGAAAACGCTCTTTTGACTATTTCCTCAAGCCTTGGTAGAACTTTTCTATAACTTCCTTCTTCGATCCGTTCTTATTTCATTTACAGATGTTCCCGTGCATTTTCGTGCTCTTCATTGATAACACAGGTTTAATAGAGCTTGTTTGTTACCTAGGGATTAATCAAATGTACTATTAAATTTAAAATCTCAAAGAACCTAAGCTCAAACTCAAGGAAGTCAAGCAAATATGCAGCTATATATTTGAACAATACTTACATACATGCACCATGTAACATGTTAATATATCCAACGACGTTAGCTGTCAATTTTTGTTTGAAGAGAAAGGTAAGAAAGTCCCGCATCCCTCCCAGCGTTTAGTGTTAGCATTTACCGCCGTAAAGCCGCTCTGGAAACTGTTAGCTTCATTCCATATATTTACAGAGTAACGGTAAAAGTTTGATAAAGGGATAAAATTTAGCATAAAGGTTTCAAAGATATGTAATTATAAATATGGGAAGGATTAAGAGAAGATGCTCACATGATGAGATGTAGGATTTGGAGAGGAGGTTCGTGGTTTTTACTACAAAAACTATAGGGATAATTATTTTATGATGGGCTTTCACATACTGACGTCAGAAACTTGAATCTCATAAGGATGTACTTCTTAAATAAAGTTCTCCATTTACACTGGATATCTGTCCTTGGTGAACGTGTTTAATGTTGAGAAAAAATTAGAAAAGAAAAAGATCAGGGTCACCTGGAAAAAGTACAGGGTAGAAATGTCTACCCGTTTTTAAATCAATTTATATTTGATAGAATTAGAATGCAATAATTAGAATTAGAATGTAAAATAAATTAGCTTATATATTCTGAGCTCTCATGCGTTGGTTTAGCGTAGCAGAACTTCAGAAATATCCAAATAGGGAACATGATTAGAAAGGAAACAACAGAAAAACAACATTTACCACTTTGTTGAATACATTCATTCAAGTTCGTGTTTGAACTTTCGAGTCAGGAAGCTTTTATTCCTTTATTGTGGTGTAGGAAGGAATGAAACAGAAAGAAGAATTAATTTATAACTAGAGTAGAGAGATCGTCGTAAGAAATCATGGGAAGTACAGTATAAGAAAGGTGGTCGGGTGGTCATTTAAAACTGAAGAGTCATTTGACAAAGTTGAAGTCGTCACTCGGTCAATTCTCCAAACATACTTGAGCTACTTCAGCTAGATCTTTATCGAACTCCTACCAAGTTTTAACAAGCTTAATACAAGTAAATATGCATAAGTCCATGTCAAACTCGCAGCGTTAAATTCTCATGCCTTAGAGATAAAAATATTAGATGAAACTTTCAAACAATTAATGCCATTTTCTGAGGTAACTAAAATAAAAACACCTCATGTATCATAAATCTGCTTCAAAATTTCTGAAGACACCCATTGCTAACTTTCAGCGATCAATATTTCTAGAGCTAACACTATCTACATCTGCATGCTTACCTTTTGGAAGAAACCATCTTTGCCTTTCCCTTTCCCGTAGTCATCTTCTGGAACTGGTACAATGTAAGCAGGAATCGCTTGCATGTACGTCGGATACATGTGCGCTGGGGGTGGCCCGTACATCGAAGGAGGTGGCCCGTACGTCGGGGCAGGCGGGCCGTACGTCGGAGCAGGAGCCCCGTACGTCGGAGCAGGCGGCCCGTACGTCGGAGCAGGTGGGCCGTACGTCGGAGCAGGTGGCCCGTAGCTAGGAGAAGGCGCGGCAGGAGGTGGGCCGTAGCTCTCTTCAGGCGGCCCGTAGCTAGGCGAAGGCGCCGCTGGCGGAGGCCCGTAGGACGGTGGTGGGGCTCCGTAGGACGACGAAGGAGGATGGTCTGCCATGACCACGCACAGCGCCGCCAGCAGCGCTGCGATGCTCAACATCTGCAACACAACAGAGCACAGTGAGACGCTGCACGTGCTTGACATGGGCTGGTCCAGTAACTGTTGAGAGGCAGCCTGGTAGGTTTTCAACAAGCTCAAGTACCTCAGAAGGCGAGGTTCACTGATTCTTTAAATTTATAAATGTATGGCGAATACGACGGTGCTTGTGATATAGCAACGGCTGAGAGTACGAAAAAATTGGGAACTAGGATGACTAAGAAAATTTCAGTAAATGATAACGCAGTAAATGAGTTTTTGAAGTTTAGTTATGGAAAGGATTATATTATATGAACTAAAGATTTTTCGGTTCTATCATTTCTACCCATTCATAGAGTACATGTTGACATTTAACAACAAACAAATCCATTTCACTAGGAGAGTGTTTTAAATTTTGTCCCTCGTTATCTATGTTCATTTCCATTTAATGTAAATCCAATGTACACTTTCTCAAGATTTTTTCCTCGAGTTTTTTTTTTTCTTCAGAGTTTTCTCCGCACATGAGTTCAGATAATCAAAGGACACACACTCAGTCTCAAAATGTATCTCGACACCACGTCGGGGCCGGCTTTCAGAGTGAAGCTCGGTCTGGAGAAGTGAAAGGACGATGGAATGTCCTGCTTAGTTCATACGTGCTTAGAAACCAGACGTCATTCTCTCGAGGGGTCAACACCGGTTACAAAACGAGAACTGAGCAATCAACCTTTAATTACAGCGAAATACACTTTATCTGAAAGGCTTGATGTACAGAAAGTCGTTAATTGATTATTCTAACAACTCTACAGTTAAACTTCGTTAAGAGTCAAGGTCCTAATCAGATCACAGAGCTTTCCTTCATCAGTGAGCTTGTTCTCGGGACTTTCTCTGTTTTCAAGCAAGTGATGATCCAAATTCAGTAAGCTCTAATGAGGCACATTGATGACCTGCATCAACAAATGAGTTTTCCGAGTTAAAGTTTCGACGAACCACATTTTTTTCGAAATATAGTGCTGCAGACATACGTGTTTTACAGAAATATTTTGCACCAGCTGTAGCTCGTAAATTGTTTCAGCATTGCCCACAGTGTACGTGTCTATGAACTTACTGTAATTAAACAGAGCAAGTCATCGATACAAGTTACTGCAGGTGTTGTGTCGAGGGATGAGAGTGAGGCGGCTATGAACTTTACCGAGCGGTTACATTGATGGGAGATCATTTCTCCCTACGCTTCTTTCATATGATGCGGTAACTTTCATTCCGTTAATAGGACCTGAGAGTAAAAGTTTTCAAATCTTCATGAATAACTTTACTGGACTAGCCCGTCGTCAGCCCAAATATTCGCCACCTCAAAATATCCCACTTTCCAACACAGTCCCAAACAAGTCGTTCTCTTCCAAGTATTCAGACAAACGCCCAATTAAGCACGACTCAGATTGTTTAAAGACAGCGCCAAAATCCCTACATTAAACCGAATTTACGCTTGTACGATCAGTGTAATGCAAAAAAAAACTGTAGCACAGCCCACAAACCCTGCCGCTTGGTGGCAGCCGGAACAAAAACAACGTAAGGTTGGCGCCCTCCGCCCGTCGCATGATCTGCCTGGACTCCGGGCTTAATGATCACTTTTACTCTTCCGCGGCGTCCGCTGTTTTTTTGGCAGTGGTCATCTGCGTCTTCTGTGTGCCAGCGAGAGCTTCGGGTAAATCTGATACTGACTGTGAAGTATGGACGCGGGCTACCAATAGAAGCAAGGTAAAAGAAGTAGTAGAAACAGTGGTAAACGATGAATGAAGTGAAACTTGATACCAATTAAGACTGAACCAGTCTTGAGGATGTCTTTAGAGTAATCTGTTGTATATTTTTGTGAATTTAGTTAGGAATGGGGCCTAAATGGTAGAATTGAATTCTAGGAACTATAAAGATTTAGTGAACTACCACTCATTGATGCTGAAGCTTAAGATAATTAATTCATTTCGGATGCTGAAGATACTATAATAATATTTCATTTCTAACCCAACACGCTCCTCGTCTTGCAAACGAGCAGTAAGAAGATTTCAGCAGTAGCTTTCGTGGCAGGTAAACTCTATCCGACCGATTATTGTACGGAATTTAATCCATATCATATTTTACTAAACTTTAATTCATTTTCTTTAATCATTATTCTCAATACCATGAGCAGGATTTTTAATCACATAGGGAAAGTAACTTCAATCTATATCTCGAAACATCTCCATGTGCATTCCAAGCGTAGCTCAGCATGGAGGACCACATCTCGCCCCGACGTCGAGGCGATTCGGCCACCGTTGTTTCAAAAAGAAAGAGCTCGAGACTTTCACGTGGTGTTCGCTATGCAAACCAAACCGTACTATTAAGGCACGAGGAAAACCTTCATGCGTCTCTTGATATTCACGATTTTCGGGGCCTGTTTGAGCTGCCAGCTGTGTGGAAAAAACTGGATGACTGCCATTGCATCAGCATTTCTTACGATGCACTGATCATATATTCTTGTAACTTTCTAAGTAACCCACGATGAGCGTAATTTTAAACGTTTATACTATTCTCATCTGTTGTTTAATGAAGAAAATGAATTTCAACTGCAAAAATTTGAAAAACGAGAGTTATGAAACAGAAGAGGAGGACATTTTCGAATGATCCACGTGAGTTTCACTTTTCTCTCAGTTATTAATATTCATTTTCTTTCAAGAGAAGCAACCGTGAACACAGTGACGCGGCTATGATGTGACTAATTACAATCATACGACGTTGTCAACCTATTGTCCCAGCGACGAAAGTAAAACGTAGACAGTGCGAGGTGATTGGTCCCATAGTTTACCGAGCGGTTACATTGATTGGAGATCATTTCTCCCTACGCTTCTTTCATTTGATGCGAGAACTTTCATGCCGTTAATGAGAGTAAAAGTTTTTAAATCTTCATGAAAAACTTTATTGCTGACAGCAGCGCTCACAGTTTGTTTATAAATGGAAGAGAAGTTCAGACAATGTGAGGGCTTATTAAGCTTTGCAGTAAACTCCACAAGGGAACCTAAAGCATCTGATCAAAGAAACTCAACGGTTAATGTCGCTCTAGAGAGTTGTTAAAATACAAGTTGATTCTTACAGATTTGAACGAATGCATTAAATTTTTAATTTTTTCATTTCATGTCGTATCATTATGATTTTGAGCCTAATTACAAAAACTATGAGATTAATTAATGAAATATGCATGTTCGAGCACCGAAGTATGGCAGTATTTTTTTGCAAGTACCATGAAACTTGAGCCTCTACTCTTGCTCCGCAGCACTGACATGGCGACGGCCTATTCAGAAGGGTTGAATGGAACCTCAGTCCTTGAGCTCGACTCACAAACTATATCTGTCTTACCATGAAAACCTCTGCAAATTGCAATTTAAGGGATTGCCCAGTAAATACTCGTATACAACGGTCATCAATATGTGGAAATAACATCCCATGCTCTGATGGAGAGTTTTATAACATAACTACGTACTCATTGTTCGCATTTATCTGAATGTCGAGAAAAATGTCTTCATCAGTCTATAGGAAACAAATTGAATTCATGATTAAAAATCGTGAAATACACAGAAATAGGAATCTATGATCAATACATTCTTGACCTTGACAATCAAATGCATGAGCTAAGTCAACAATACTTTTAAATATGATATGTCATTCCATGCGAAGAGAATGTCTTAAAAGAATTTTCGCTTAAATCAAGCCTGAAACATGGCCTCCTGCAACTTGGTTTTTCATTTAACTCATTACCAATTACACTAGGACGGAATAACAGTTACTCCCGATCGAGCCTGTACTTATTTCCGGCACCTGGGTATAGTGGGGAAATTACACTAGGATGAAATAACAGTTTACTCTCGATCAAGCCTGTACTTATTTCCGGCACCTGGGTATAGTGGAGAAATTACACTAGGATGAAATAACAGTTTACTCCCGATCAAGCCTGTACTAATTTCCGGCACCTGGGTATAGTGGAGAAATTACACTAGGATGAAATAACAGTTTACTCCCGATCAAGCCTGTACTTATTTCCGGCACCTGGGTATAGTGGGGAAATTACACTAGGATGAAATAACAGTTTACTCCCGATCAAGCCTGTACTTATTTCCGGCACCTGGGTATAGTGGAGAAATTACACTAGGATGAAATAACAGTTTACTCTCGATCAAGCCTGTACTTATTTCCGGCACCTGGGTATAGTGGAGAAATTACACTAGGATGAAATAACAGTTTACTCCCGATCAAGCCTGTACTTATTTCCGGCACCTGGGTATAGTGGAGAAATTACACTAGGATGAAATAACAGTTTACTCTCGATCGAGCCGGTACCCATTTCCAGCACCTGGGTCTAGTAAGGAATTTTGGCCTCCAATATTTTTAACAGGGAGAATAATCGTACTGCACTCCTAGGAATCGAATCAGCTACTCCTAACGTGAAATACTCGTGCTCTCAACAAAGCCCTTGTGACCTAGCATAAATCTACGTACCAAGCTGCTCCCCTATTCATGTCAGACATTGTGATTGCAGTAGCAGGTAAGATCCAAATTCAGAAGAGTCACATGCTATGCGCCTTTTGAAGAATTTGTTCCCTTTCGTGTCCTAGATTCAACGTCTACAGATGAATGCAACATTGCGGCTGCGTACAATCGGAGCTCAGTTTTCAGAGTTTTCAACTTTACCGTCTGACTAGCGCACTCCAGCTGTCAAGAATGACGAAGACATTCTCAAGGTAGAGTTATGGCTCATGTGAGGGGGAGCTGTTTTATATATGCTATTAAAAAGCGCGTTTGATCATCGTCCAATCCCTTCATTTTTGTGCCAGGACAACTTTCGAATAAATTACGGTCAACATAAAGGAATTACCATGCAAAAATAATCGGTCTACGAGTATATGCTTAGCAGCGTTCTGGTATCCCATTTACAGGACGTAACTGCATGGGGACGGACAGATCAACCAAGTATGCAACAAACCTTGCATTAGAGAAAATATACGTACATACATACCACCTGTCACGGTAGAGGAAACAAGGTAGGGTTATTTCTATGGGAGAAAATACATCTCCTCTTGTTAGGCTAGCCAATAGAAAGGCTTTATTTCAAACGAACTTTATGACGTCACTAAAACGCAATATCGTTGGGCCAATAGTGGAGCCAGATTTCTAGGTAGCCTTCAAGCCCTAAGGCTTGTCGTTCTGAGCAGTCAAGTGGCCGGAGCCAGCTTTGAATAGAAGTACATTACCGGCGTAAAAAAATGCATAGATAAAAAAATCGCTAGCAAATTTTTACGAGCCTGAAATTTTGACCCATTGAACTTTTTATCTTGTACAAATTTGTCTGTTTGATGGTTCCAACGGTTCACAGCACTGCGTAACATGTAGCGGAAGATCATAAATTAACTCAAAGACTGTCTTCTAGTCTGTAAAGCTTTCGTTAAGAAACAGTAAAAAGTTTTCGTACAAATTTCATACACTACAGGAATACCGCACACTAAGAATTTTTTTTTTTTGACAACTCGCTAAAATTTAACCTACATTGAAGTAGCAGAAGTACCATCAGCCATTAAAATAGCTTGTATTTTAATCCACAGATATTACAAAAGTAATTCTGATTTAAAATGTAACTTTTAAATGATTAGCTCAAGATAAATCAGTAATTGATCATTGCGCTTGAATTTATGCTCTCACCATAAATTAACGGTTACACTTCAGCACTCATTTTTCTATAACCAGAATTTCTTTTTAAAGGATTCAAGTATTAGAATCAAAACACAGAATATATTGAATTTTTAGATAGATCAATCAGCCGTTAAGAACGTCCAATACGTCGTAACGTCTTCAGCGGCAACCGAACACTGCAAAACACACAAGCTTCTTTCCATAATGGCCCGCCGAGAAATGGCTTAATGAAGCTAATTGGCTTAGTTTCGCTAGTGACAGAGAAAGTTTTACGCTATGCAGTACCAGCGAAAGCCCTTCCACAAACACCTGATCTATCACTCCTCTGCCTGAACTGGAGAGCTCTCACTCCACAGGTCCATTACCGCAGCCGACAAATCTTTATTTTGAGAAGCAGGAGAGATGTCGCCTCAGGGATCACATCTGACTGCCACCAGACGTGTCAAGTATGATGCAGAGTACGCGCTCATTATCCATGTTATGTCTGCGTTGTTAGTCTAAATTTTTGTTATGCTCGTGTATTGAAGAACGCAGTTCACCGGTTTTCCCTCATTCCGTGCGAAGCTGGTACGTATTTTTAAATGCGTGCGTAACTTAAATAGGGACGAAAATAATAGAGACTCGGTCAACAATAGACGCTCTGTCTAAAACGATCCACCACTTTTAAATTCACTGCCAACAATAATATCAAAGAACCCACGACAGCTTCATGAAAACCTGCAGCTTCCTGCAATTGCAGTCAATGCGCAAGTGGTAACGCACGACGTTTTTGTTACAATGAGATAGCGTGCAATGGCATCAAGCACGCGTACGGTCTGATGTCACAACACAATCCAATTACGAAACTCCTTGGATAGAGCATTAATGCTGGCACCAACGGATCAGACTGCTTGCATGTTTGTAGGAAGCAGTGTCACTTCACCTTTGAGGCGTAGGAGTATCAAAAATAATGATGTTTGAGCACTTTATTAGTGAAGTATAACTACGGCTTAATTTCCAGTGATCAACACAAGTAAATTTTGCGCAGTGTTCAACACCCGCGTGCTAGAAATAACGGACGTACATTTTATTCCAAGCAACGAATTATATTACAGTGATGAGCGTGAGATTTGCTTGGGTATAGTGGTGGGTTGAAACTTTTTTTGAATTCATGCGACGCTTTGACTTCTGCAAATAGTGGAGGGGCGAATAGCCTAAATATTGGCTTCACAAATATTGGTTGCCATGTACTTAACTCGTTCACATTCAGAGACTCTTTAATTCATTCATGGAGAAAATTTGACTTGTGACGTAACTTTAAGCGTTCGTTTTTAATAAATATGGAATTAGAATTCGGGACGTAGATAGACTAGTGAGTAACAGATTGTATAAGAGTAACCGATAGTATAAGAGTAACAATAACAATGAACACGTCTTTGATTTTCTCCGTCTAGGTTCAAATTTAGGATTGATGTTTCTGTATACTCTGAAGTAAGAACAATCAATTAAGATTGCACACGGTGCTGATTAATCCCATCCCTCAAAAAAATGTTACAAGCCTATTACCAAGGATTATTTACATTTGATGAAATAAGAAACTAATATCGTAGTAAAAACTTACTACGTTTGGTCATGTTTGAAGACAACCCGCCAGCTCAACATATTGCTATACAGTCAATCCTCAAAGTGTATCTATCATCTATGACAACTTTAACATAAGAAAAATAAGAATTAGTCCAGTTTTTTAAATTATTCGAGCAATCTTCAAGTTCTGGGTAACTAGGACTAATCTGTATCCTTAAATTTCATCTTTATCCTTATAATCTTTACAAGTTGAGGTGGTTCGCATACGATATCGTATAGCTCTAGAATCGGTAGTACGATAATTAGAGCGAAGGCTCGGAAGACGGAGATGAACTCCAATCTGACGCATTCTTCCCCCTTACTTTCCGTCGCGTAGCCGTAAAAAAATTAATTGTTAGTCTCTTATCGATGCGCTCAATTCGCTTCAAGTATTCGAAAGTAAAACAGACAGCGCCATGTCATCTCGTTGGGGCCTCTCACGGATTGAAATTAAGATGATTTACTTGAAATATTAGACAACCTATTTGGATATGTAAAGTGAAACAGATAAAATATCCGAGTCGTTATTCAAAGAACAACTTCATTGCGACAAATGCGTCGTGTGCACTCTCCGAACTCACTGACGTGATACTTTCTTCGTAAACTTCAAAGTACAGCTCTTTGAAAACAAGATCGGAATTGTATCCCACCGACCACTGCTCTCACTAATTTTACTAATTTAATTCGCCAAAACTGCATCTCATGAGCAGATTATAACTTCATTTATCCTAGTCTTGTAAGAAGTATGTGAATTGAACACAGCTAGTCGAAATTTTCAATGACGTACTGGCTTAAAACAGACGCAGTACATGCACGTTTGGGTTATCAGCACCTATCAATTTAATCAGTTTATTTTCCCTAATAGCGCCGCTGCAAAACGGCTTGCGAACAGACTCGCTCACATGCTCGGCCTCGCCCTCGTTTGTGCTGGACAAGCTAGAAACGCCATATTCCAGGTACTAATTAGCAGAGAAACAAACGCTGATAAGAGAGATTTCATGGTCTCTAACACAGACCTCGAGCCCGAGAAACATCCACAATTGTCTGTCTCGAGTGTGCGCAGTCTGAGCTGAGACGGGCGGAAGCGACAGTGGTGTTCTACCAGCTCAGAGGAAGTACTGTTTAGTGCCGAAAGTCGTACGTTTACGAGCGTGAAAGCTAACTGATCAATTTGTTACTTAGCATGGTCTGAATTAGATGTTTACCGCAAAATAGCGTCAAATACAATCAACGATTGAAGTCATCTGGTACACATGAAAGGAAGAATTTAACTATTAGAGTTCGAGCTCCTTTTTTTATTATTTCAAAGCATTTTCTGTTCAAAAACAACTAAGAATGAACTCATCAACTAAAGAACATTGCGGTTCAATTTCATTCATTGCTGCGACTCACATAGTCACAATGAAATATTCTCGAAGAAAAGACGTATTATGTCCCTCACTAACTTTTTTCTAAATCCCCACTAGCTTTTTTCCAATTTACGAAGTACTTTCTCACGGAAGTGAGCTGAACTTTTTTATGATTGTTTTCCACCTACAATCATAATTAGAGTTAAGACTTTTTTCGCACTAAAACAATAAAATATTACTCTGATATAAAACAATGCTAAAAGTTTGATTTCTGTCCCAAAAAACGATCTTATATATATATATATTTCCCCTTTTCCACATTACTTCCCACAAATTCACGGTAAGAAATAAGTCGCAAGAACACCACAACATATTACTTTATGGGTTAAAAAGCAGATATTCTCAGAAATACATCGTAGACATACCATGCCATTACATTAGGTTATTTCTGAACATAAATAGCTCATTTCTTATTGGTTTTCATTCGCATTGAATTGTGGTCAATATCATGCTTGAAACTTCATTTCAAGTCATTACTAGGAATATCCGCGACAGAGTATGTACCAAAATATACCTAGTGAAGCGCCAATGAATTAGGTTGAATCCCTGAGTTCCTATACTTTCTTCTCATATAGACGAGCGAAAGCTTCAGTCTCACAGCCAATCCAACAGAATTTTTTCTCCTTATTTGCAATACGAATTCAGCACATGGCCTACTTGCTGTAGTGACACTTTCAATGTACAAGAGCTGCTCGAAGATGCGAGACTACGAGATCAAAGCTATAACATACACAGCAACGTCGTACGTGATGAGAGTACGATGCCAGAAACGCTCAAATTTCACTTAAAGTTAGAGCTCCACAAGCTTTGTACCGATCTTTCATTGTTAAAAAGTACCCAATATTCCACGCCAATTCTAAACGTTCACTTGAAGCCATCTCCGTTTAATTTGCCACAGTTGCACGAAAATTTACATTTTTTCCATTCCTAGAAGAGAAAGGTGTTAAGAAGAGCGCATGAGCTCACGAGTGAGCTGATCAAAGCAAACATTGAATGGTAAACAAACATTGATAAAAATGAAAAATTTAGCCATGACTTCAATTTGTCACGAGCAGGATTAGACGGATGACTTGCAGTCGATTGCCTACAGTGTGGAAGGAAGATCATGCTAACTATAAGCACTCTTATTTACCTCTAGTGTTAACTCTACAGCACCAAAACGGAAGCACTTCGGCACAATATTTGGAAAGAAAACATGCATAGAACATCTCTCGTCTCTCTCCAGCACGGAGACACCATAAGAAAGAAGGTGGCGAACACTTTCTCTGTCCTAAAGACGGTTGTGAGGATCGCAACTCTTCTTTAACACCTCTTCTTTTCACACTTTATCGAGATATTTGAGGCTTTTCATTTCCTGATCTCATCAATATTCTTAATAATGCATACAGTTTTCGAATAGAGTGATAGTTGGTTTAAATGCTCAAAAGAGATATATCTTACTCATTATCATCATAATTGACTTTCGTCTAAACTAAAATGCAACCATGACCACAGTAATTCTCACTGAATATTAAAGTTAAAATACTCAACAATGGTGCGATAAATCAAGGTATTGGATGGCACAAATTGAAACTGCCGGCATTATGAGACAAACATCTCGCGAAGAAACGTCAGGTAAATTGACACATTGTATACTATGCCAGCATCTATGGCCAAGAGACAACGATGAACAAAAGAGAAAGATCAGCCTCAGTAAGATTAAATGTTAGATTAAGCTTTCGTAGGCGTTCCAAAGAGAGGAAGGAGGAAAGCACCATTTAGTATGGACTTGAGGGAACGCAGTACGCGGTATCTTCGAGGTACATAAAAACAGTGAGTTTAGAAAAAAGTTTGTGAAACAGGATAAAAGTTAAAGAACAAAGTAGTAGGTGCTGAAAAACAGGACAGCATTGAACCGAAAAAACTAGTCCGTAACAAAACCAAAAAAAAAACTATTCTATTTCAACAAAGGAACGCCTGCCTAACCTTTAGCGCGAGACCTCACATTTTCCCCCCATGGAGCGCTAAATTCCCATAGATACAACAGTTGTATCCCCCTAACGATTCAGCCTAACTAACCCAACCACAAAAAAAAACTCTTGCATCAATTTTGGCTGATTTACTGAGAACAGCTGATGGACAGCCACCTGTCCTCTGGTACATAGCATAACAATGACAGACACTCCGCGTACTCCTTCGAGGGATCAATAATCTTATTTACTCTCCGAAGAAAGCTGTGTCTCGTAAGGACGCTCTACAATTACGTGTAATGCATTTTTCTCGTTCTCGATCACTCATTCCCCCATCTTAAAATTAGGTTCTTCCTTGCAATTACTGTGGTTTTCGGATCATATTTTAGGGAGGAGAGAGTGAAATGCAAGTGCATTGAGTTTCTCTAAGCCCTCTTTGGCTTGCTTTTTTCCTTTTCTACATGACCAGGAGAACTACTTGCTCTGGTAAATGTTCCACCCATTTGCTCGAATTTAAGCCTGGGATCTTTTCGTGCAAAGTGTGTGTACAGCATTAAACTCGCGTGATTGACACGATGGAATACATTGAAAGAATACTTTTGTTGACTAGTAAGAAGCAATATTATCCGTACATGTTGATTCTTATGATATTCATCCATCAACGTGATGAAAATATTTCTCACTATTTTCAGCGCAAGTCGGCCTATTCAGTGTATTTATGTGTAGTTTTTCATTGACGGATGACTTGCAGTTTAACGGAATTTCTCCGTAAACTAATTTGCACTACATAGTTCATACAAACAGATCATCGTCAACACTTCACCGAGCATATTTAGTGCACATCAATTCTGCACGTCCATAAATTCCCAATACTTCATAAGTTAGGGAATAATCAATTTTATCGACGTAAAAACAACACAAAATAAAACTAAAACAGAATAAAGGTACGACATTTACTACTTTTTTATAAATGAAGATAATCACACAATAGTAAGACCCGCTGGATGAATTATGAGTGAGGAAGATCAGCAGCTCTAGGCTAGAACATGGGAATCAAAAAATTTACTATATAGTGTACTCAGGTCGTTAAAAATAACTGCATTATTTTTCAAGTTAGAATTGTAGTTTCATTGCGAGAACCGTTTTTGAATGAACGATTTTAGTGCATTTTCATCTCTAATTTCTTTCCTTCTCTGAGAGGTGATATATGAATGGATTTCAATGTTTATTAACGAATTGCAAACCCATAAAAAATTAAAGCCAATATACTGTGTTTATGTCTCCACTTTACTGCAGGTCAGCTGTAGGAGCGGCCAAACCACGGCAGAGGAAACAAGGTAGGGTCATTTCTATTGGGGAAAATACACCTCCTCTTGTTCGGCTAGCCAATAGAAAGGCTTTATTTCAAACAGACTTTATGACGTCCCCAAAACCCCATGTCGTTAGGCTAATATTGGAGCGAGATTTTGGGGTAGCAGTGCTACCAAATGCAATGTGAGCGCTGCTATTGGTTCGTTGCCGTGACGTCAGCAAAACCACGCCGTAAACGGAAAATGACTGGTTTGAACCTACCTTGCTTCCTCTACCGTAGGCCAAACAAAGCAAGCATGTCAGCGAATAAGCAAGAAGTAACTGTGCATCATTGTGGTTAAGAGCAGAAGTTCCCAACTTTAACAGTGAATACCTCATTCATCATTTCTGTTACCCCATTAGAGCCTTGCTTTACTTTATTCCTCTTAACTTTAGGAGAAAAAGTAAATCCAGGCTCTGATTTAGACATACTGACCAAAGGAAGACTGGAACAAAACGGAGGAAATTCCGATGCGCTGCACGCCGGTGCAGCGTCAAGAGAAATTCAGCCCCTGCTTTCTTTATTAGGAGAGGCACAGATGACGTCTTCGCTGTGCATTTCTCCCTTTTCAGTCTACAAGCCACCTCCCAGAATAATTCTTATTGAAACGCAAATGCACTTGGAAGTACGAACATTGTCACTTTCTCTTGAGTGCATCTGCAGCCTGTTCAAATAGCCCACTCCTTTATTGCCGACTCACTGTTTTAAAATGAAAACCTTGGAATGCCAGAGAACATCAATAGAGCAAAAGTAGAGAAAATTTTGATTCAAAAATATCCCACTACACTTTTGAGTCGTCGCCCCACACCGCTCCTGTGAATGTCTTAGCTGTGCTAGCACTAAATTCGGGCCTCTTGTGTGCCTCATGGCTAATTTTTTTTTGCTTTTTTGCGGACTAAAGAATTTGACGAACAAATATCATTATTATCTAACAGATCGACATCAGATAGTAATTTAAAAATTACGACAAATGCATACATGTCATGCATTTAAGTTCGTTGAGCCCGAAATAATTCTTGAAATGTGCATTCCGATGATAAATATAAAAATTGTAGATCGACCTTGAGAACTTGGGTTGTCGGAGGCTTTTTTAAATGCACATTCGGGTGTAAAAAGACTTTTGATAGATTCGATAAAATAGCGCTTTCATGTCAAGCATCTCACGTGGATCGAACGGACTAGTGAGGTTTAAAAAGAACATTATTAGAAAATTAAAAGTATGTTTCTAAGTGAGAGACCTTATGTTACACTTTCAGGGTCTCGCAGAAGAAAGTATTGGCAAACAATTCAGTGCATGGCTAGGAAGCAGTTCGTGAAAGGCTGTAAGAAATTGTTCAATTTTTAGAATATCATGAAATATACTCGGATTCTCGCTAAGACACCATATCTCGGCTGATAATGAAAGGCCGCTGTTCTTAATTTCAATTATCTGTTAGCGTAAAACACAACATGTAAAGATTCACAACCAGTACCAACCTCTTCGGTGCAAGACGATTGGAGTGTTGCGTTTTATCGTCCTCTATTCCAACAGGAAAATGATCCACCTTTGTGTCCCTAAGAAAGTTTTCACTGTGGGTATAGAACTAAAATTTTTTGAGACGTTTCAAGTCGATATGGAAATATCTTTTTGCAAAGTACCAAAATATTTCAGAGCACGAGTTAGCTCATGGTCGTGTTATCATTCATACTCCTGAATTTAATCTGAATGAACAATCAACCCCAGACTTTTCCCCCACTTCTGTTGGTGACTTCAAAACAGATTGCACTTCAATCAGAGTTCTCACTTATTGGAGTCCTGACATTTCAATTATGCGATTTACTTTTCTATGAATAACTCGAGTTTATAACATCAATACCAATAACAGCAGAAATAAGGTTTTGACGTACACACAATTCCACCGTATTTCCGCTGAAACGCCCTACTGATTGTCGAATGGCTAATCCAAATTTCCAAAAAATTAAAATGCAGGAGTGCCTGCCAAAAAATTCACGGATTCAACGTTTGAAAAACTTACTTTCAGTTTCAACATTTGGTGTACGTATCAGAATACAAAGTCGTAACATGAAAACTATGGTCTATGATGATTCATATTAATTGAAGACCCAATTTCATGTTCACCAATCCGGTTATGTAATCTCCCGTGAAGAACATAGGTGTCCAATTCAGAATTTGGATATTTTTGGAGATGGAAAATTCTAATTTTTAGCAATTATAGAAATGTTCTAAATCTAATCTAACTGAAAATTTCACCAATTCCCAATTGTTTTAATGCTAACTGATTGAGACGAACATGAAAGCTCCGGAATGAACTGACCGCAAGATGTTTCAGGCAACACTGAGAGGCGCGTCCTCGTGAAACCAGCCAATCTGGCCAGCCAGCCCGGCAACTTTCGACTTCACCGGGCAACTTCTTGCGGATGCCCTAGACCGAGGAGGTACAATTTTGCTTTCGCTTCGCACCAGTACTATTATAGGCTCAGAATACTTTTCCTTTCTTATGAGGCAATGTGGCTGTGCTATTTTACGATTTACGCAATAGTCACAGGTGTTTATCCGACTCACGCAATGCTCACAGCTGAAGTAAGTAAAATAATTCACGGGTGATGAGGAGTTATATTTTCAGACTTTAACACATTTAGTAGATTAAATTAGCCGTTAGTTCAAGCCTCCCTAATCACAACAAAGTCATTCCAAAGAGAGGAGAGAGGAAGGCACCATTCAGTATGGAGATGAAGGAGCACGGAATCTATGCACTAGGTACATAAAAAAAGTAAATTAAGAAAGAAGTTCATGAAACAAGATTAAAGTTGGAGAAGAAAGTAATAGTTGCTGAAAAACAGGGCAGCAGTGAACCGAAAAAAGATGGTCCTTAACACAACAAAAAAAGCTTTTACTTTACAAAAAGAAAACCTACCTAACTCTCAGTACGGGACCTCACATTTTTCCCCTGGGAGGGCTAATTCCCATAGATGCAATAGTTGTATCCCTCTGAGGGGAACACTTTTAGTAATATAAACTCATTCGTAAGTTACTGGTCTACTTAAAGAGCTCAAATAGTTCTATCTAAACAGTTGAACTTTAAAGAAAGCATCCCGCTATCAATTCCTGAATGACCTTTTTCTAATCTGATTCAACCGTTACTTCAAGAGGTGCAGAAAAAACAACGAGCATCTTAGCAACAGGTCAAGTAAACATTGAATATTTTCGCATTTTATTCGTTACACCTCTCATTTGCAACGATAACTAATTAGAAACGCTTGAAAAATGACACGCACGGGTTACAAATGTCTTTTGAGATTCAATTTTTCTTTCATTTTCTCTGTGCGGTGAGGTTCGCCTGCCGAAAGGCAAGAAATAGCTAGGCAAAATGTCATTCCAAGTCTCTCATCAATATGTGCGCTTCGGAACAAAAAATGAAGTAGCGTGTGAAAATTCTATTTCAAAATTGGGAGATATATCAGTGAACGAAAGGTCAATATGCATCGTTGTACGTTCGTTATTACTGGCATTCGTACTATCAAGCATACTATTAAGCATTTTAATTAATTAAAATGAGTCACGTTGCTGCATGTGTACGTCTATTGTACTGAATGTTGAACTTATGCATGTATAGTCATCTTCACTTGCGTTAAGTTTTTAAACTCATTACTTTCGGAAAAAATAAAATTTCCAATGGAAAATTAATATTCAATGGGAAATATTTCATTGTGACAGAAAAATTAAAGCAAATCTCTTATTTTCAATATTCACGTATTTTCGTGCAAAAACTGTTAAATGACACTGAGTAGAATGAAATCAGGCGACACAAGTTCAACAGTTTTATTTCACAGCACTGATTAGGCCACGAAAATCGAAACAAATTTAAATCATAACCGGAATTTACAATTTTACATTGTGTTCGGAATAGATTCATAATACAAAAATTTAATATCTATTATGAACATTACCCTACAATGACGTAATAGTACTGTCGCCATCATATTACCACACCAATACCCAATCGTGATGAACGCTTGCTCCTGTCTGACTAGTTTCACCTCCCCCCTACCACCAAAAAAAAAACACGAAAAATTCAACAAATACCCGGGCATTGAAGTTACCCTAACGAACCTAAGGAATTACATCACTTTCTGTCGCATTTGCCGAGCTAACGACCAGATAGTAATGTGCTGAAGTGACGTTAATAACATTGCAGTCACTTGTCAACATGAGTGAAAGATTGTTGAAAAAGTAGTCTGGGATTGGAGTTTCAAGAACGCCATCGGGTGAATTTGTCCACACTAAATGAGATTGTGAGCCGCCAGTTTTTGTCTTCCTATTGTACGACAAAGAACACGTCGACACATGTGAGTACTACAAAGGATCTACGATATTGACATGATTGGAAATGTCTAAACTCATAAATGGTCTTGCTTTTTTATCGATAAAACACGAAAATGTGCTTACTCCCATAAAGAACGCAATCCAATAAAGCTAAGACCAAATCCCATGCAAAAAAATGAAAAATTTTCGGTAGTGGATATCATGAAGCACTCCGCGGTGCCTCCAGGACTGGAGTAGAAACCTGCCTCCTGGAGAAAGTGCCTTCATGAAAAGTTGAGAGAAGGTCATGAGTGTACTTTGGGATGCCTGCTCCAACGGTGCTCCTAAGTCTCCATTGGTCATCCTAAAGCAGTGGTCCTTAACCTGGGTTCGATCGAACCTCACGGGTTCGGTAAGTTAGTTCAACATGGTACAGTTTGTGTACTAATAAAGTGTGTAGTTATATACATAGTTTTTGAATTTGAAGAAAAATGCACATTTCATTTTTCCAACGACAAAGAGTTATGGTACTGAACTTGTGGGGTTCAGTACCTCCTACAAGGTTTAGAACCACCGTCCTAAAGTAATCGAGTCGCTCTTAATGGACTGCAATAGAGCTGCGAATACTGAGCTCTGTGGGTAATGTTAAACTCAACTTCTTCTTTCTACCGTTTATATGTAATGTGAGTACTATTTTGAAACAACAATTATAGAGCATCGAAGAATTTATTCACCCATCTTAGGATATTTTATTCAAATTCTACATTTAAAAATACTCCAAGTCCTTGTAATTTATTTATTAATCATGCATTAGAGTTTCAAATCTTTCAGTTGGGGAGTTGCATGTGGTCTCAGATTTTAACCACAATACAATCCATAGAACTAGGGCAATTGCCTAATCTTAGACCTTCAATTTTCTATAGGAGTTCTACTCCTTGGTGTAGCAATACTTTATTTTTCATATCAACAAAAACTTTTCAAAACGAATATTTTTAAAATGTGAGGTCAAAATTTTCACGAAATGATCACCTCGAAATATTTATCTTTCAGTAGTTTATGACATTTCGAGACAATTTCAACTTCCACGTTAGAAATATCGATTAAAATAACGAAGAATTGGAGAGCCGAGCTTATATCTGCCGAGGGCTAAAATATTGATGATGTATTTCACTGTGTTGCACTTCACAGAAATACTAACACCTAATTACCAGAAAATTTTATCACTCACTTTTCAACTTTTGTTACTCCTGGAAGTCTATAAAGTGCCAGATTACATTTGGTCAAGTTTCACTTGACAACAAACGTGTAATTCATCACAGTAAAACTTCATGAGTCACATGCCCAGTGGCAGCGCAGCTGCCCATCGTATGATGAGGTGTTCAAGCAGGTGACTTTTCTACAAGAAAGTTATGTTCTTTACATAAAAACAACGGTGAAAGACAGCGTAACGATGCCATTATTAATACATGTTGAAACGTACGCTCTTATGATGTTTTTTCGTCAATGAAGCTTTGTCCTTAGTGCTTTAGTATCCAGTATTTGGGGTGAAAATAATTGTTAAAACTGCAAACATTACTCAATGAAAAATTTTATGAACCCATTAAAAATTCTTTAAATTTATTTATGTTATCTCTTCGATGGATAAGATAATATAGAGCGCTTAACAATGTGTTGCAAAAATCTACAGTGTAGCACGAATTACTCCCCTACCACAAAAGCATGAACTTCGACCGTCTCCGAGAGACAAGGGAGGAGAACTCGAACGAGTTCAGCTCAAGATTTCACTTTCTGCCAAAGTGAGCAACTTTCTTCTCCTGTGCAGGGTAGGTTGTCCTGCAACCTCTGTCCTGCAGACAAACCAGTTTGCTTCCCTCGCGCTGTACTTGGCTGTAAAGCACGCTCTTTTCGCTCATGACTTACGTAAACTGACATTCTCGTGTTCAAGAAAGGTCAACTGCATAGCGTACACTGCAGCCGTCGTATGGATGTTTTTCAAATACGATATGACGCTCTGAAAGCATCTTCGGAGCGTTTAAAAACTGAACTGTTGAATTTATACTTTAGATTGAAATTAAGGACAATTTAACTTTCCCTTTTAACATGCACTAAAAAATGCTATAAAAACAAATGTGAGACCCTTGAATGGAAAAAGGATCATCACTCAAAATGACCCAAAAACATCATGCAAGAATTTGATTCGATTTGCCATGCTTAGATTGTGCAAAAGTACTCGTATCAATTCCAGAGCATTTACTACTGTCACTCTTTCGAGTGAAGTACATTAACTTTCTTAATTTAACCTAAATTCTCCTAGATAATTTCTCAGATATACAGACTTGAAACTCCATGCTGAGCTTTCTTGTTCCACTGGTCATCCCTCAAATATCATAATCCCCTCATCAACTGAATTTTCTCTCAGTGTGCCTTCACGCAATGTCATGAAATTGCATCTCGGGGAGATGAATTGATTGCAGTGCAAGAAACGAAGTAAAAGATGCCCACATGGAAACGATAGACTCACTCTCATCTACCAGTAGCGCCAAACAGGAAAGGAGAAGTGCGCCAGTTTTTACGGCGTGGTGAGCATCCATGAGGCGATGAGATGCCCCCTGCCTGGGGTGGTGGGCCGGCTTGCAAGGGTCATTGCACAGCTCAGCGTTAAATTTGAAAAACTGTTCTTCCGCGTTTGGTTTTAGATTTTGAGTTTTGTTATTAAAATTTTACGAGTGACATTTCATAATCAGACTATCGTGCACCGTTCGTTTTAAATGTTTTTAATCTGGAAATAATGACTTTGAAAAGCGATTTGTATACTCTACCTCTTTACCTATTAGTTTTTCAAAGTTCAAATGATTCATTGCTTTCACTATTGATGTTCATATTTTTAAGACTGATTCCCTTTTTATTATTCATATCAGTACTCATAAGACTATTTGCACGTGTTTTCACGATTAATATTTATACTTTTACGAAAAGAATACTCGATAACTTCATTAAAAAAATGTTTTTTTTTCAATAAAGTTCAAACATGAAATGTTGATACATTGGTTTTTAAAATACCTTAACATTAACACCCATAATTGATAATAACACATTGGTATCGTAATACCCATGTAAAATTTTGAAACAAAAAATGATTGACAGAAAATTCCAACAAAAATGAAACTGTTCATTTTAAAGCGTTTCCTAATTCTTCAAAAAAGCATTTACACTTTTTTTGACAAAAAAAACTTGCTAGGGGGGGAAACTTGTCTGAAAACAATCAAAACTCGTATATTCAGTTACGTCAGTAAAAGAACACTGGAAATTGCTTCAAATTTTTTTTTACGAAATTGTCCCTATAATTGGCTCAAGCGTACCAAATAATTTCTGTACTGTACAAAAAAGGCACATTTATTTAGTGTTGGCATTAATCCAAGGATTTTTTCAAAGAAAGTTATTCTCAAGAATGAGAACAAACTTCATGAGAGAAAAGCGAATTACGTAAGCAGTTTACATTTTGCATGGGACCCCTATTGCTGCATCACGGGCAGAAAAAAATTTTACATGCAGTCGTGAAAAGTTCCGACCATTGGGATGAGTAAAATTACAACTAGATGAGTCTGGGCACCAAAAATATGATGGAGCATAGGCTTCAAATGTACAAAAATTCTTTTCTTGTTGTGAGTTTCTAAGTAAACAGTGCAAGGCCAAATGAAGAATGTGAAATTTTTTGCTGGCATGTACACAACATTCACTTGACTTCTATCGCACCGCCGGCCTTCTATGCTGAACTGGTCATCAGACTTCAAAAGAAAAATGAAAAATAAAAAAAATTTTCTTGTTCGTTATAAACTGAGACTCCATTCCCGTTCACTTTCAGATCTGACTCGGGGTCTAAACACGATGCTCACATCGTGCCAGGTACCATCTTCCGTTGCCCAAATATCAGATCCTCGACAGTGTGCATAAAACCATTCAGCATGAGCGCTTCGTTTAATTGCTAAGCAAGAAATAGCCTGAGGTAACACTGTAGGAACCCTGCTTTCAAATCAGACGGTTTGTTTTAAATTTTTGAGCATTAATTGATTGATTCATAAAAACTGTTCTTCCTTCTTTCGCTATGTCATGCTTACCATGCTTAATTTGGACAACCGTTCGGTGTTAAATTATTACAAAGTGAGCCATAATTGTTGGAAAAACAATAGGAGAAAAGATATATCCTAACTCCATCTAACAAGCTAATATATTACACATTTTCTACCGTAATGCAGAAGAAGACACCGGGAAGGACCATAACAATCATAAGTTACTGGGTCTGTGACCCAGCTTGTAGCTCGCTCTTTGTGGCGCATGACTCAAACAGCTGACGAGCGCAAAAAGACATTTTCCAAAAAGGGCATCATCATCATCTAACACAGTTCAGTTCTTGAGGTTTTTGAGAATTGTGTACGAATAAATTAAATTTGAAACTAGAACACGCACAGTTTTGTAAAGTACACCTGTCCCTCAAACGACAGGTTTGAAGTATTTGTGAAAAAGAGGAATAAGGTTTGCAAAACGGATCTACTCTTTGAAAACTGATGAACGCCATCACTAAGCCCCCAGAATTTTTTCTGTAGTAACATGAATAAATTCTACATTCTAAAATCCTGACTGAATAGTTAGAGGCACACAGAAGTATAGCCTAATTTTAAGAGATGCGAAATGGCTTTTGCGCATGCAGGCAAACAAATTAATCTCGTAATAACAGTCACAGATGAGTTTTAACTCGCAGCGAGGTCTTTATTCATCCTCTCGCTAAGTGTTCTCGGCATCCTACAACATATTTCACTGTCCCGACCTCATTCACAGTTGATACTATATAAATACTATATTGATGCTTGAGAAAAATTAAGAACTGTAAATTAGATTCTGTAGTGCCTGTGCATGGTTTTGACGGTGTGCAGAAAATGAAGTTACACTTGATACACCCGATTTGATATGAAAGCTTGTGATAGAAATATGATTTTTAGCCGGGAGTTTTTTTAGGCTTGTATTTTCGATAAATGATAAATTGCCGCTCGTTGTTATAGTCATTTTCAGTATCTGTTCGGTCTATTTAAGCATTGCTCAGTTTTTATGGAGGATTCCCCATTTTCCGTCAATGAAAAGCACAAAAAAACTGTACATTGGAATGGATGCCCCTGGAAATATTTATAAGACGTTGACGCACAACATTTTGCTCACTTCATGGCAATGTCAACTGGCATATTCAAGCATGAGAAAAAGGCTAAAGTACTTTTACAGCCTGCAAGCTTAGTAATAAACGTAGTTGGGATGCAGAGATACATATTGAAAATACCTTTTGAACAAAGAAATAAATTACTCATTATGCAGAGAAATAAATTAGATCACCAATCAACGCACTGCTGACAAACTTTGACTGAAATTGAGTAATAAACAAACAATTAGACAATGTCCTTCTTAAAACGTGTGACTGTAAAATCAATCTTTATCTATAAGTTAGTTTTCTTTGCCGAGTAGAGAAACTACAGTAAATATCTGCATATTAATTAATAAAAGTTAGAGCGCCGGCCATTAAATTGAAAATGATCTCTATGCAAAATTTGTCCATTGACTCATATGGATAGAACTCTGGAGCATGCATGTTCCACGGTAGCCTAATCAGTATTGGCGTCTCGCCAAAAAAAAAACTTTTTTATCTGCAAAAACAAACCTGAACTCTCATGAAACGAGTAGTGTCAGTTGTTAGGTCTGTTTTCAGAATTAGATTAAAGTCGAATATTTTGAGGGAATTCGAAAGTTTATTAAACTTGACAAGTGTAACTAAAAATTAATATGTACTTCAGTATAAAACATGACCTACGTAGTAAAACAAGTTACGTTAATTGCAAATTAAGGTTAAAAACGGTGGAGTAAAACTCAATATTAGTACAAATCTTAAATTTTCGAAGACAATTTTTTATTCCGCATAGGGACGCCGGCAATCCTTGTCTTTCTAAACAACTCATTTTTTTGAAAAACTCTTCCTGCGGAAGAAGAAAAAGTACCACTACGCCTTATTTGAAATATTGACATCAGAGAATAAAGAGAAAAAGATGATTATCCTACCTTCATCATGCCAATGTCACGCGTTTCTGTTACAGGTCATGCAGAGTCGGTCTTGTTGTAAACACGTCGCTCGGTAAATGCCACAAGCGCCTCACACACTCCACCTCTCGCGACCGAGAGCAGACAAGGAATAAGGCAACCGCACGCCACGCAACGTTTTATATGCGTAGCACCGCGGCCTAGGCTCGACGTAGCCACTTGGCAATTTTTACGAATTCGGTCTGACGAAAGTGAATCAGACACAGAAAATATTATTGTTATTGTAATATTAGAAGTTATTGTATGACGTGTCGCAAATTTTGAGTACACAATCAACAGAGAAAATGGCAACTGATAAGGAATATTCTAAACCGATGTAGGATGGAACACGAAATTTTGTTTCTTATTATTAAGACTAATGTGTTCATTAACTCTATTGAGTTAATTACGTGTTTGAACTCTTTGCAATTTCTCAACAACTCAACGCGTGCTCCACAGTTATTTTTCTATTCAGTGTCGTACTATTATCCAACGAACAATAATTTCAAGGTCTAGAAAGGCACAAAAACAAACTCTGATAAATAATCTTAAAAATTTACAAAAACACCTCCGAATAATTTTTAGATCTAGCTGAGAATCTTCATTAATATCACAGAGAGTTATATAGAATGTTGTAGAGTTGAAAGTTTTCTTCGTTTTTTAATCCGTGATGAACTGGAAAAGCTTTGCAAGGTTAAGAAATTAGAAAAGAAATCTGAAGTGAAATTAACCTTAAATTGAATCCAAATGCTTTTTGGACTGTTGAACCGCTGAGAAAAACATGATTAGTAGATAAAGACCAATCATTTCTATTAACAAATCGATAGTCAATCATTTCTAATAACAAATCGATAGTGAAATCAGCGTTAGTCTAAATTAAGAAAGTTGAAAAATTTCTGGAATCTTACACTAGTGAGGACAAACAACAGTTTAGGTGAAAGGAAAAGTATGGTTAAAGGTGTGACAGGAAATGCTCTTCCTTGAATAAAAGTAACGACATTCATTTCGCTTCGAAGCGTGATGTTTAATTTTTCGAACAGACTTCCCAAATGAGCAATTTCTTCATTTAAAGAGGCAGGAATTACATTAGGTACCGCACAGAAGGACTCTTTGAAAATAAATAAAACAATTTATGCTGCGAAACATGACTCACAATCTAAATATTGAATATCATGAAACGCGATCCTACCTGATATATCACACCGTATGCTGTTCATATCAACCAAGTCTTTGACGATACGATGCTCTATGACACGCATCAAACGTTAGTCCGAAGTTGAAAATTGAGTTGTGAAGTTGGTATCATGAGACTTTAATTTGAGACCGGAAGTATTTTAACGCTAATTCTTTAATGAGGTCTGTGATAGCTTCGTCCTTAATTTGCCTGCTCAGGATCCCTATTCATTGTCTTCTAAACTTCCATACAATAACGGAATCCCGCAATTATGTAGTTCTAACTGCGGAATGAATCCACACATGCACACTCGCATACCAACATTTTTAAACAATGTGTAAGTTTTAAAAGACACCTTCTCATATGCGCATTCTAACGCTGTTTACGATAAAAAGTATTTACTTATCTATTTATCCCGCAGTTAAGAAATTCCCACGTTAGAGCTATTTTCTTCGGTGGTAGGTTATATCATTCTATATATTTTGAATGCTAAAAAGAGCACCTAACCTGCATAACAGAAGTGAAGTATGAAAAAGGCACAGAATTCGGTGGTAGGTTATATCATTTGAAATATCTTGAATGCTAAAAAGAGCACCTTACCTGCATAACAGAAGTGAAGTATGAAAAAGGCACAGAATGAAGGCACAGAAAATGTTGCCTTCAAATCTTAGTTAACTTTTTAGATTTTAGTAAATTCTAATTTAATTTACTCCTTCGAATGTTTTATTAGTGATATTTGCCTTCCTTCGATCACAATTTCAACACTTTTTATCCGTTGGGACAAATATCCAAGTAAAAATCCGTAAATTAATTATTAAAAGTTGGTTCGAGTTCACTTCTGAACAATTTCAGAAACACGAGGATTTGTTACTTCTCATACCGAGTTAGTCTGAGAATGTTGGTAGCGTGGAAGCTGCTTAGCAAAATGCACAAGTGATTTAATCGGTTAACTAAAAATGTTTTCCGAGCGCCAAGTAATTTTTCTTGTAGAATCGCTTGTTAATTACATGAATAGATGGAGACAACAAAATTCATATTATTACATTTTTTAGGAATAGATAAATCCTATAAATTATAGAGTAATTAAAAAAACAGACTCTTCATCGAAAATTTTGCCATTGAATCTGTGAAATTTCTTTTTCTCGGGAAGAATCTGACAAAATTTTCACGGCCAAGACACCGCCGAACACGCGGTGGCGTGCAGGGCTGGCAGAGGTGGCACAGAGGCGCGATAAGGCCGAGATTACCTGCATGCCACTCGGCTGTACGACGAGGACGATCTGCTTGTGAAACTTCGCTGCGCACGCCAACCAACAAGACTTCTGACGTTGGATTTCTCTGTCATTCATAACTTAAAACCGGGCGTCGGTAGATGAAAATTGATATAAGATTGATAGAAAAATATCTTGTATTTTAATGACTTGCCCTCAGCTAAAGTAATGAGATCGAAAGAGTTCTCTATATAAGAAAATAAGGCTTAACGTACGATAAAAAGATTCGAGTTAATACCAAATCTTCAGGTAGGAACAATGTAAGAGACTTCACACCAGTTCAACGAAAATGCCAGTGGCGGAGCAGGAAGAGGATTCAAGACTCTGCTTCATAAGAATCACTGGAATTAATTGCCAAACAAGATATAACAAATTTATCTTGCAGTATTACTCTTCGATACATAAGGACACATCAATTACAGTAAAATTAATCATGGATTTCAGACGGACGTTTAGCTAAGCACCAAATGCGGTCTCCCACTTCTGAATTGACTTGAGTTTAATGGCCCTGAACGGCCTTTAAAATTTGCTAAAGTCACGTGATGAACCTCACGGGATTGAACGCTAACCAAAAACATAGTCACCTCAAGATCAAGACACAAATGACCGCCAGGCTTGTTCCCACCAGCACCTATTACTGCTCAGTTAATTTCTATTCAGGAATGCAAGTATGGGGCGATTGCGTTAAGGTGCGTGTTGTGAGAAAAGCTAATGAGGCTTTCTTCTTGTCAATAACGTCCCTAGTTATTTCTTCGCTGGTATACTTACACTCTTGAAAACATTTAAATTCGGATTTTTTTACTGTTTTTTTCATATTTTGTTCAAAAATGCACCACAAGAACTGAGAAAAATGTTTCAAAATCTTAATATATGTTTCTCTTATCTGAGGAATATGTAGTAACAAACAGCATGATTTTCTTAAACCACAAAGCTTTCAATATTTTTACTGACTTCTTTTACTTAAAATTATTAAGGATCTTGACTAATGTGTGCTTTTGATTCATCACGTTTATATGCTCAAATATCCCTTTTTTGGGGTAAAGGATAGTCCTGTTAAAAACTGTGCTCCTCGAATAGAGTACTTCAGTTTATTTTCCAAAGACAAAATCCTAATTCGTACTCTTAATTCTTCCATTTTTAATGTCCAGCGATAACATTTTGGAATAAAAAATAATCCTGTTGAAAACTGCCTTTCGATTCGAATACTTTATTTGATTTTCAGTCTGTCGCCCAGGGCAAAAAATTCTGTGACAGATTGATGAAGTCCAATTTTTCATCCATATTCCTGACCCAGCCTGGGGAAGTAGACCAGAAAATGTCTCGGTCCTTCACTGCACAACTGCTTGTTTCCGATAAGAAGTCGAAGCTAGCTTACCAGAGCGAGCACAATAATTGATGCAGGATGCGAGAGAACAGTTCAGGTTCATGGACTTGTGCCTGCAAAACAATGCGCATTTCGTCGTTGCCGTGTGCATGTACGAGTTTTTACTTCCCTAGTTTCCAACAGAAGATAAAGTGGCTGCTGAAAAAATCTGTTCCAGAGTTAATTATTCCATTTACATAGTTCATTACAGTTCTAAATTCGAGAAGATAATTGAAAAGAAACTGAGTTCATCTATATCCTACTAAATCCCATCTCTCTATATCCTACTCTACCCTATCTCTAAGAATTTTATGCTCGCCCAAATTGTAAGGAATAGTGATGTTATAGAAAATGAATTTATTTGATGCTGTTTATTAATTTGCACTTTCAAAACGCAAAACTAAAACTGCTGCAGAAACTAAGAATTTTGGCATTTAAATTTGTTGATCTGACATGTAAAATTCTACGCTGCAATAGTAATGTGCCCAAGAAAATAGAGCTGCACAGTACAAATTTTTCAAATTCTTCATATGTAGTTGTCTCAAAATACAGATAAACTATCAATTTCACGGCATTTTTTATAAAAATAACTGAAACCGTAAACTATGTTTTCTTGACTGCTGCGCACTTGGAGCGCTAGCGATCGCGTATATTTCAATTAATATAAACAAGAAACAAATCGCATTACAAGTTGGGATTCTTTTCGACCGTTCTAGACGTGTATCTTACCTCTGATGCACAGAAACCTTAGGCCTAGTAAGAGACTTTAACGAAATTACTTGCTCAAAATTACTCGTATCGTCAAAGTCCCTGGAAGTTCAACCTGCTGAAGATTTAACGTCACCGTGCTAAAGGACGCCTTTCGATAACGCAGAGAAACCGCACTCGCAAACCAACTTGAATAACGAAAGCAACATTTTACCGCACATAAACAAATAATAATTAAAATTAGATATGCCTGTTAGCTTCACACTTGTGGTAGGTGAACGTGGCTCTTCACGCGCATACCGACCAACTTAAGTTTCTCCTTCAGCCAATAACAATTATCAGCAGCTATCCAGGCACTAGCGAGGTTCCGTAATTCCGTGTTACATGGAATAACGTTTTCGTAGTTCCCTTAGTGAGATTGTCATCCTGTTCCGTGTTTCCTGCTGCTTTTTTAAACAGGGTCAATTATCGAACGAAGAATGAAACGTTTTATGCCGGAGGGACAGCGATCACTCAGTCGAGTGGATCGTTACCTAATGGGCGTTGAAGTTACTCGATCCTTGTTTTACTCAAGTGTTGCCATGTCAACGTGAATCGACAACTGTTCAGTCAAATCGGAAAAATGAGAAGGAAGTTTCGATGCTTAATTCTGTACCTGAACATAAGGGCCGCTGTTGTAATCGGTGCAAAATTATTATGGTCTACTAACTTTAACCAAGTTAGTGGACCACCAAGAACTTCAGGGTAGTTCGCCAACTTTTGCGTTAATTTGAATTCTTTATTTATCTGTTCTTTTGAGAAATGCCATTAATAAGAGACAAGGAATCCAAACGGCATGACTGAAATGAAACTCTTGCGAGACGAGGGTGAGGTTCTCGTGTGGCTTGTAAAAATTCTGAGATAAAAATCTCTTGGAGAAAGATATCATATCTTCTAACCGTGCGGACACCCACCTAAAACGATAGCTACTAATCATTATCCCAGCAGAACAAAAACTGAATTTAATTACATTACTCGTCACACTCCTCTGCTGTAAAACAACATGTATAAGTTTGTTTCTCAATACACATTAAAGCGATGTATTTCTTGATATAGGGAAAAAATTCGGAGTTTAGGCTTCATTGAAAAGTACAGGAATATTTGAGAAAATAACGCAAATTTAATTCCCAGTGATGTTGATCATATATATCAGTTCCTACGGTTGTGAACTGCTCAATCAATAATTATTTATTGTTGATTAAATTATTTTTTAATTATTTTTGTACCTGTGTAAGTAAAACATTCTTTAACAGGTTGGAATTTCTTGACACTTACATCATCGCAAAATTTCACTGATGTTCTTTATGGCATCACTTAATCTTTTATTAAAGATTTATATCCTTAAAAAACATCCCCACCAAATGACATGCAAACGTTCTTGTAAACTATGCATGCAGTATCACTCACCAACAAACTGATTTGGACGTCAAACTAACACGAATCAACCGAATTTCTTCTTGTTTTTATATCAGCAGCCATTTCAAGGTTTTGCATACCATTCTTAATCTATCGAAACGCAACTATTATTCACGTGAGGCACAAGGTATTTTCCCTACGACACCGAAAAAAGTAGGAAGAGAAGCTCGTCAGTTGAGCACTATCCCTTTCATCAGGTTTGCCTTGTCGCATTCAAGGCACGCGTCGCGAAGAGGCCGGACTATCGAGTCGTTCCCTTTCTGTCCGACACGCCGGAATTCCTCAAGGCCAACCAATCCTAACTTTTATCCTGGGCGATATTTCCGGTAGAATGTCTCAGTAGAATCAAATCTCACTGGCAGGAATAAAATTTACGCAGAAAAATTACGTTTTATAAAAACGGCAATGGGTAAGGTTGAATTTTAGCGAAAGAAATACGGGCTCTAAAAGGTTTGAGAGCCGTGAAGGTTGAAAATATTCTTACAGAGAAAAATGATCAGTGCTGTCTGGGAAGTGGAAGCTGACGTTATGTATCCCATGAAAGGTCTGGCTTGTAACTTTCTACATTCAAAATGATGAATTATATTTTAAAACATGCATTATTTTAGACACACTCTCAGGTAAAAGACTATTTACGCCAAAGGCCCGATGCGCTTAGCATGATGGAAAAAGGAGCATTATACTAGTTTATTCTACGTCCTAAAGATATTTCCCTGTTTAGGGCGGGGCCGACATCTGTGTAAAACAAAGAAGAACAGTTAACAGCTCAAAGAAGTAGAGCAAAACAGTAATATTTTACCAATTTTTTCACCTAACGCAAAACTTGACAATCTAAGTTTTTGAGTTGTGACGAGTATGGGAAGTTACCAGAAGCGTGAATAAAGCGTGAATAAATGAAAGAAGCGGTATTCAGAAGCGTGAATAAATGAAACAATGAGCTGCAAAATGATCATAAATTTCCGTTTGTGCATCAAGGGGATATTAGAATTCAAGAGTTTCCATCGCTCAAATGAAGTAAATGGCAAAATTTAAGACGGGAATCCTCATTTCGATATGTTGCACGCTAGGTTTTTGGACTCAAAATTGTGCAAGTTGATGATCTTAAGAAAAATTTTACCAACGTGTGATTACTCATTCCGGTTTTAGAAAATGAAATCGGGTAACACTCAGTTCAGGGCACAAATGGCAATGAACAAATCTCTTGACCCAAAGTGATACACCAAGTTGAATTTCTTGAACTCATGCTTAGTTTTGAACAAACTGGGGCGCTTAGATGTTGCCAAACTACGAGACACACTCTCACTTTCAAATAAAGAGAAGGTAACTTAAAATTGATGTCAGGTACTCCTAGTGTAATACCAGTGACCTCTGCAGTCTCTTTCTTCTTCATTAAAATTTGTACAGAAGCGTTTGCCGTATCTAGAGCAGCGCAAATTTACGACCCAAAAGTGAGAACAAAGTATTTTGAGCGTTGCGAAAGTAGCTTCGTTTGTTATTTTAACTAACGTATCGCAGCAAATTAGTGAACAGTTGTAAAAACATCTTAACGAAAATAACTCTGTGATGAAGTACCCTATTCAATTATAAATTATAGGAAAAATATCTGGATAAATGCATTAGAAGGACAAATATTTAGAAAATTTATAATATTTGGCAAATGATGAGCTATTATTTAATAAATGTATCACGTTAGACAACAAAATATGCTCAATGATTTTTAATATTCCTCTTCGTAATTAACAGCTTACATACATGAGAGAAAAGGATACCATAAACGTGAAAGAATCTGGTTCTCTAAATGAACATACAATATCCATTCGTACATATTTTAGACGAATATATTCACACATTATGTTCACATGCATTTATATTCCTATCCCCGTGGTGTGTTATTTGAACAATTAGTTACACGCACAATTTCCTGTAATAAATAATCCACTTTAGCAGTCATGTCCGTGTTGCTTTAAAGGCAATCAGAGTGAAACTTTTTTATCACAAATGACTCACATTGATTCTTATTTTTCTTTCATTATTCATTTGTATTTTTCTACGACCTTCAAATCATGTGATAAAATAAAAACGATTCGATTACTTTTTTCACACTCATTAAGTGGAGAGAAAACGTAGGAACGAAAAATCGCCTATCGAAAAAATCATGCAAAAATAAAATAAAAAACTTGGAAACTTTTGCAATGTATGTCCAAAATATCTAAAAAATATGCGGAAATTGTGCACGGATTAAAGAGAACAAGACAAAATCATCTCACCGAAGCTCAGCTGAGAGATAATCTTACATGTGAGACATAAGATGAGAGAAGAATGATGGACAAATTAAACAACGGGGATTTATTACGATAACTGAAAATTCATTCCAAAAACAATACAAAAATTTAGATTCTGTCAATGACTCTGAATACCATGTTTCCAAAATTCGGCCTGGGAATTATAACAAGTACACATATGAAGATTGATAATGCCCTTTGCATAATCTCAAAATAAATAAAAAAGCAAGGACAGTAACTCTCAAATTAACCATTGTATTTTAATCAAATAAGAGAATTAAAAAACCGAATGTACACACATATTTGAAGCAGCAAACGCATCTCCAGGGCATCAGAAGGAAGATCAACCAGGAAGGAAATTGCCTGAGAAACATGTAGATTAATCCTTGATTGTGGTAGAAACGCGGAGTTTGGCTGAGGAAACCACGCAATGGGGAAGGGAACAAGAGTCATGCAGCGCCAGCATCCTGTGGTGTGACAAAGGACGGAAACTGTCCACGCACAAACGAGGGTCTGAGCTGTTCCTTTGTTGGTAATTGGTCTCTGCTACCTGGGACATGAATTCTTAAGAGTATACCTTTTGATTGAATATCTACCATTATAGAACTCAGTATTTGTAGAACAAGCGATCCGGGAATTGAGAAATAAGACGTAGTCATGGGTATATTGGGGTCTTATTTCTCATGGGCATATTTTGTCATGGGTATATTGGAATCACCAGTTTCAAGACAATGCCAGTTGAAATTTTCTCAATGAAATATACTCTGATACTATAACCTCACCTCAAAGTCCTGCAATAACAAAGAAGTATTAAACTTAAGAAAGAATAGACATCTAATTATTTAAGTTTCGAGGTTTAGCTACTGAATGTAAGCAGGAGCTCAGTTTCGTAGCACCGTCACCAGCGTGTTTACGACGATCCTCGCCAAGCAGAACAGTTTTTATTGACACTTCATAAAAGCAATCCAAATTTCAACTGGCGAGAAAGAATTGCTAACATTTCGTTGGCACTTGGATTGTGGAAAAAAGAGCATCAATTTCATCGAATCAATATTACAAAATTCAAGCGACTGTTACATGCGAAACCTATTAACTGGTTTTCACATTTAACGGAGAACACTTTCTTTAGCCTAATTAAATGTGAAAAGGTCCTGACATGATCAAGGTTTAAAATGTAAAACTTGTTGTCAAGATAATGAATATTTGCGTAGAACTAAAAAGATTGCATGTTTCAACACAGAGACAGCCATACGAAATGCTCTTGAGAGGGATCTATTCGATAGCGGAAGAGGCTTCATTAAATTCATGCTCTGCATGGCATTTAATGTTCTTCATATTTTTCTAATATCTGCACGATTTGCACCGATCATTCATCATTTTTTTCGATTGCTCTATTTGTGTGAAGCCATACTTAGCCTCTTTTATAAAATTCCATGCAGGTCTAGCCAATCGCATTTCAGACAAACCGAATTTTTATATAACAATTTTTTTCAAAACTAAATACAGCCAGTAATTTTTTCCATCAAAAATAAAAACCTTTCCTGGCTTCACAACATAAAATTTCGACAAGATGCTGCAGAGTATTTTGTTCCAATACCCAAGCTGAGGTGAATTTATTTTAGCTTCAGATTATTTCTTATTTTATGTACAACAAAGTATTCAGTTTTGCAAGGGTTCAAAACCAGTTTTTTTTCGCCTTGCAAAGACAAGCTGAAAAATATTGAAACTAGGATAGTATTGATCACAATCTTCATTTAGTCTTTTAACGCCAACTTTCTACTACTCATATTAGTATTAAAACAACCACAGTCATTAGCCTGGCGCTGGGATCATGTTGTCACCGACGTCATGATGAGAGAGAAGCCGCCACTCGGCAATGAACTTCGAAGAGATCTTAAGGACTAAATTAAACAAAATATACAATATATTAAGCAATTATTTGAAGGAAAACTAAATAGTCCGATGGAGCTTCAAAAATATTAATGAAACCAGTAGGCTTATAATCAATATAAAGAGATTCTACTATAAATGTATGCCTTAGAAGCCACTCCAACCACTTCTAAACGTACAGAAACGCTCCTCAACGTATCTTCGAACTGTCCATTCAACGTGTTGAACATAAACCACAATTCGGAGGTTCGAGTAGCACAATACCTGAGGTCAAAAATGTTCAGTTACTCACCCAGTCCGTCTTGTGTTGAATACGATGCTGAGTGAAAATGAGAGCGCATCTTCGTGGACGAACAGTCATAAGTTTTTATGCTCCACATCTAGATATGAAATATTGTTGCTTATCTTTATGCAGCACAACGTCGAATTTTGAAATTAACGAGAAATTAAAACCTGTAATGAATCATTCAACTCCATCAAATCCACAACAAAAATTAACGCACGATTTTTTCTCCTTTAATTCCATAAATTGGACACGTCGAGTTCATAAAACCACATGCAAGTAAAAACTCATTATTTGAGTCGTGCGACGATTTTTAATTATACTAAAATGACTATCCACAGCTTCCATTCCACAGGCATCCCGTTTTCTTGCAGCGCGTACTCACATTTTGGAGCTCGTTCCATTGAGCAGAAAAAACGAGCGTAGTCTACCCGCGCCGGCCTAGCCACTGCCAGTCTGTGGTCTCCCCCGCGGGCTAACGACGCGTTCCAGCGCTTCTGGAGGACACTCACCCCAGCTGTGGGGGCGCATATCCCCCAGTGTTGCCCCCATACATTACTCCCTACAACCACAACCCACCCTGTGCTTATTTTTGCCACACGTCTTCACCCTTCATCTTGTGCTCGGCGCAGCGAAGATGACCGCCGGACTGTATGAGCTCTGCGCCAGCAATGTTATCACAGCCTGAATCATTCAGTTGCAAGCGGTAAAGAGTTCACTCTTCACTGCAAATTGTTCTTTAAGGAAGGAAATGTTTCCGTTAATTATTATTTCCATCGATTACAACCAGCTTTTAAAATTTTTTTACTATATTGTTGAAGCTTTTAATTTTAATGAATGAATTTCGTTTCGTTAGCCTATACCTACAAGCTGAACGATAGTAACTCTGTTTTTTAGCCCGAACGTAAGCATACTTTTCCTCTCACTCGCTGCTACACTCTCCCTCTCGTTGGCTCATGCACTCTCCCTCTCACTCCCTCTCATCTTGAAACTTTCACTTCATCTCTCCCTTTCAATGCTCGGTGTTTAAAATGTTCTCTTTCACGCTCAATATCCACTCATCCCACCCGCGCCTCAGTGATGACCATCACCGTGTTGCCCATGATAGACCCTGTAGGTGGGCGCGTCGCCCTTGATTACGCCCTGCTTATAATCGACCGGGCCCTGCATGATAGTCATGCGTCATTAAGTCGGGTCACACAACGAGCCTGAACGCTGCTGGACAAGATATCGAACTTTCAGGGAGGTAGAATGAGAAGTATGTTGTAGGAAGAAAGAAGTTGTAGTGTGTAAGGTACTGCTTCCGAAAGTCGTTAACAGGTTGGTCTTTACGATCATCCTCCTCAACCTTTTCTGACTGATTTGGGAATGGGAAAGACAGAGCTGAACATCACCAATGAAGAGGATGTGGCATGAAATGGAGGATCATAGATTACTTAATGAGGTTTTGAAAGGGTCTTGCAACAGAGCGACCCCGAACTTTTCTTACAGAGGTATTTCAACTACCAGGCCATAATGAAAATAATCTACTGATGAATAGAAGTTTGAACCCTTCTATCTATTGGAGCTGCATCATAAACTGATGGAACAAAAATGACACTTATTGAAACAAGCCCAAATAGACCAGTGAGATAAAAGAGGTCTCTTGTCAATGTATTGAAATATGATACGCAGAAAAAGTCGACATGAACCACTGAATGCACGGTAAAAGATAAAGAACATCAATTCATACATTCGCCTTGTTAGAATATAATAAAATTGAAGGTAGTTTGAGACAGTGATATAAGAGTGCGAAAAAATTATGGCAAGAATTTAAAAGAATTTTAACGATGAAACGTATCGCTAACATTTTTGCAAGAAAATTGTTAACTGTTTGTGTATTTTATAGAAGAAAGCTTAGATTAACATAACAAAAATGTCTGTTTTTCTTCGCATCAAAACTGTGGATATTTCAGGACCAACTTCAGATCTGATCAGATTAAACTTGACAGTTATATTCGAAATCGTTTGAAATTCGAAGGAAATTATTTTAATCATTTTGCTGCGAACGATCAGCTCAACTACAGTCTCTGTTCTTATGGATCCCTTTTTACTCTAGCGTCGAATCAGATTATTGAAACTTCAAGTACTATAATGTCTGAGTAAATTCTAACCAAAGGTTAAGGTCAAAAGCTCAGAAACGAGCGCTTGCTCGTATCAAGGCTCCGACGTAAGTGAAGACGCCATCTCTTTAATAGCTTAATTTACAGAGATCAATGCAATTAAAGGCAATGGCCTCAAACCTGTTCTGAAAAGCTCTGTCACTTTGGACAGCGTTTATATAGAAATATTTTCAACGACTCATTCTGAAAGTTGAAAAAAAGTATTTAACGCGTTTACTGCGTGTTAGTACATATGTGTATATACCACTTGGGGAGATTGTTCATTTACGTACCTACATAAGCGAACAGCATTTTAAGTATTTTACTACCTTTTATGAAATAAGTTTTAGCGTACAAGATAACATATTATCGTGCAGTTGTATTTTTCACACTCCTTAGAAAGTTTAAAACAAATTCATGCAGTGAAGCCGGTTTTTGAATGCGGCTTTTTCACACCAAAGAGACCGCGGTAATTGCACAAACGCAGTTAACGTGTTAAATAGATCATCTCACTATGTTCTGACCTCTAATGCTGGTGTGGGCAATTGCAGAGGTCCAAAAACATTGATGAATTTCTAGTTATATAGCGCAAAAATTGCCAATAATGCTCAGATGTTCCATCTCCTTGATGTTTTCCTAAAAAAGGTTCATCATCTCATGGGTACAAAAATGTCCCTGATTTTAAAAAATAGACTTGCTGTCAGAGGGGCTTAATCTATGCATACCTATAACGACTCATAGATATTTATCTGCCAACACAGAAACATAATAGACACTGATTGTGACCAAGTGTGAAAAAAAGTTCATATTCTGTGATGTTTCTAGCACAGCTAAAATTCATAATATACTGACGCGTAGAATGTGAGTTAAAGTATCGGAAAGATACATAAACTTGAGTAGCCTTATTGAAATACTCGTATGTACGTTTATCCTGCAGAAGGAGAGGTTTACCATTTCTTCTTCAGAAATCTTGAAGTGTTCACATTGCATTATGAAACCTGAAGATTTCCAGAGTTCTACTACCAGGCTATCATATACAATTCCCTCAGCCATGATAACAAACCTGCCACTTATGCAAACCAGCCGTCTAGTCGGCGACCAGCCCTATTCCTCACTTCCACTCAAGGAAGGCCTAATAAAATAGAATACGTAAAGACAACAAAATACTATCACATTTGCGCACATCATGGATTGTTTGATATGTGAAAAGTTGAGGTAACGAAAACAGTTTAATAAAATCAGAACAGGATTTAAGAGCAGAAAACTGCCTCTAATTTTTCAATGGATGTCACTGCAAGGAGCGGGACTCACAGAAATACAAGACAATACAAATGTCCATTACCTGACCAGTAATACTTAATTCCTGTAAATGAATTTTTTGAGTAAACGCTGTGATTCATCAAATCATATTCAAACTACGCAGGGATTCGTCAAATGAGCCAAAACTATTCAAAGTAAAGTTACAGCATCTATTTCTAATCGTATAATACTTTGAATTCTACTTACAGGATGGTGGAGGAACTAAAAAAACTACCTATAAATTTGCAAATGGGATATTCATTTAACTAGTTTTATGTTGAGTCTCAAATAAATTTCAAGCATGTAGTACATCTGTGTAAAATTTCTTCAAAACTCAGTTGGAGAAACTATCCAAACTCATTTAGCACTTATATACTCTCTTTGAATGAAATTACTTTCTTTAAATCCTCCTTACTCTTTGAAAGCGGCCTTGACATTATCGTTTCGCTTCACAAAAACCCTCATAGCCCAAAATTCAAAGCATAGCCCAAAATTAATTCGAGATTATTAAATCACCAAGGTAGGCCTCACTACGTCCTGCAACTTTACGACGTCACCAAAATTGGGTAGATCGCAGGCAGTCCGCCTTCGATGGGTAGATAAGAGAGAGATATTATTTTTCCGTAGCAAACTCAGGGAAGATCGTGCGCCATTTCATGCACCTCATGTTGCTAAGACTGCAGCCCGGGCTGTCTGGAACACATTATTACGGCCATAACTCGAGCACGACAGGGCTGTGATCTGAATAACGCCCCGGCGAGCTTTGGTGGAGCACAAGGAGATTTGCGCGCATCTATTACTGGCCTAGCAGAATGTGCGGATTTTGTTCTTTACAGATGTGGAGTTGGAACGAATAGTTAACAGACAGCATTCCTCGTATTGAAGTAGTGGTATAACTTTGAATATTTGTTAAATCGGTTGCAATCTACTTTAGTTGATGAAACATTGTAGTTAGATTACGGTAAAATGATAAACGCGAAGAGTTAAAAGGTGTATTAACAGTTATTGTGCTTTTAAATGTCAATGATACTTCAAGATGTTTTCTTTTGCTGTTAAAGTACCATCACCTAATGGAAAATTATTCGGCATTGGAATTTTATCGAAGAAAACTCCTTTTTTATTTGAATCTAAATTACATTTTTTAGCTTCATTTTTCAAACCCCGCGCATCAAAACCAAACGACTCTCATCTATGTCGCGCAGGACGAAAGTAGCAATGGCTCTCCCATGCGTCCCATTGAATGTAATCAACAATCCCAAAATGTTCCAGTTTCAAAGCCTGCTAAAAAGAACGGAACAAACTCGATGATCCATAATACTAATTCCACGCCAGATAGCGTCTCGATGCATCAAAAATTAGTTATGGAATAGCTCGCTGTTCTTAGCATTGGGGCTGAGAAAATCCATCCACCGATTTAAGAATTTCCTGCTATACCACTACGAGACTAAGTTCATCACTACGAGACTAAGTGCCCCATAATGGCGTGTTGTTCTGTGGATGCTCACAACTTCTCGCGGAGTCGAGCGATGATGATCTGCACTGACGGAGACAGAGTGTCTGGATGCTGCACAGACCGCGCTGGGCTGCCCGGTGGCGCAGAGGCCGAGTCTCGTCATCCATACATTAACGGCTTACGCATTCCACGCTACGCTGTGAGGCATTCCAGCCAGCTTGCTACTAAGCCGTCGCGTTCACACGCCATTCACAGAATAAGAGATATACCTGGAATATTACATACTGTATTCTAATGCCGTGAGGTATCCTGAACGAAATGAGATGTTAATGCATAGTGACGCATAGTCTGCGGCAGTTTTTGGCTGTTTTAAATGAATCCGTCGCTGATCAGAATCCACCTCAGCGGCTAAGTATACTGTGAAATTAGATACAAGCTCGAAAATTGAGGTTCTTATTTCAAAATTTGCATTCATACACGAATCAAGCTATGAATATTTGTATCACAGAGCGCAATGTTTACGGAGAACAATGAACATGAGAATCTTGCCTAGTAGATGAGTAGACGCGTTCAAGGCCAGTCTACTCGAGAGGTCAAGCTTGGCTGCAGGCGAATGAGCTGTGAGGTCAGTACTCTCTCTACCTCTCTTTCACTATCGCTTCTTTCACCCCAATCTTTCCAACATTGTTTAATTTCATCTATTTTTAATTCGGCTACTGAATCATTTTCTTAGTTTTGTCCATTGGGTCTTGTTCGTCGTATACCTTTTTTAACCATCTTAGTTTTACTAACTATCTTAATGTATTTGTTTCTTTTTTCCTGCGTTCGTCCTGCTGTCTTTTTTTGTAGTTGAAGTCTCGAGACAGTGTGCCGCTTTAAAACGCATCAGGCGTGATGTACATTAGCTAGCGAACAACACTTAAAAGACACTTAAAAATTTCACACCTCTCAGGCTTGACATTACCTTTTACTATCGCTGGTCGCTTGGAAATTTAGCTGAGCATAAAAGATGCTCTGCATGTCTGATATAAACACTGAAGTACTCACATTCTGATACAAAAATGCACGACGAGTGCCCCTACCTCAGGTTCACAATCGGTTCAATGAAGCGTAAAATGCTCCTATAATTACCTCTATCAATGAGCGAATGAATGAATGATGAACTGCGGCTACGTGGAGAAAAATGCTCCAAAAGTCATATATACTAAGATTGGAATATGAATTTTCTGGCTATGAAATTGGGGCAGTTTGAGATGGAAATTAATAACTAAACAAAATCCTTACTATGCATGAAATTATGTGATATTGTTCAAATGGGGAGAAGAAAAAAAATGATTCACTCACGTCGTTAACAAACTGAGAAGTACAACTTATTAGAGGAATATTAAGATGTCGAGTACAGATGACAGTCTTTGCAATTCCCTAAAATTAATGTTGCATTTTACCATGAGACCACGTAACAGTGTCATTGTTTTAATTTTTCGGGTGGAACATCCAGATTTTAGCATTTTGTAACTCTTTCCCTTTGTCGACGGTACATTTAAACCAAACGCGTCCACTATTACGGTCATGTCACCTGTGATCAAAGGGTATACAGTCAACCAACTTATTTAGCGTAGTCAGAAAAATGAACAATATCAATATACCCTATCCTGGCTATACAGTCAGTCAGCAGAGTGTACTGTACACATTCAACATTGACAACACATTCAACGCCGTCAACTAAGCCTACATTGTCAATACAGGCAATACACTCAACAGCGTCTACACACGCAAAATGTGACTAGATTCATAATTCAAAAAATATACTTATTTTTTCTTGCTGGTGTATCAAGTCCGAGTTAGACAAGGTGAAATTTTTACTCCGACGCTCGAGCTACCTAGCCTGCCAAATTATTCGGTCGCTGGGCATGAAATATTAAATATTGTTCCTAAGAAAAAGAACAAAATCGAACATTTCATTCTATAGGCGACTTTTGCAGAAACGATAGTTTGTTGATTGCAGTTATTCAGCAAACCTCACGGCGATGATCAAAATGTTCTACGTTACACTGTCTCTTTACCCAACACTTGAATCGCAAGAAATGTTCCAATCATAAACCAACACCGCATCGTATGATTGTTAGGGAAATTGAGTTGTCATGAATGAAATGGGTTCAGAATCCCGTCTCTAGACCCAACGAATATACTTCTAAATTCAAGAGTTGCTGTTAAAAATTACGATAGGAACCAGTGATGACTTGAAGTAAATAATGAATAATCTGAACATTCCAGTCAGTTTCACTAAGAGCTAAATGCTTTTAAAATCAAGAAACAACATTTATAAAACGAGATACTTTAAAAGCGTCCCCTCCTAACGAGATAGGACCTGTCTTCTACCATTCCAGCATCATGCTGCCATCGTTGTAAGGAATCCGGAAACGGCATTGAAATGCTCCTAAGGCAGAACACCCATGAATTTATTATAAATTCCAGTGCCGAACATGAAGGTTCGGTGAACCGCCCTTGGTTGGGCCACGAAGATCTGTGTACCCAGTGAACCCGAAGCCGCTCGTTGTTCAAACCAAGCCTGTAGTTGTCGTTCAAACGTGCAGCCTGGTTTCATTTGGTTTTAAACGTACTTAATCAGTTTTTTAAATTTTGCATTTGTAAGCGTAAAGATTACACTAGGACTGTGTTTTATATCAGAGACAATCCAAAATAAAAACTGCCTAAAATTTCAAACGTATTCCGTTGTTTAACTTTCATTCACAACACCGTTTATGATTTCGTGTTCGCTACTTTGTTCTAGTATTTTAAATGCAGAATCCTATTAAAATGATCTCAAATTAAAAAACACGAGCTAAACGAGCTAAACAGAAAATGGTAAAGAGTGGAAAAAACAATAACTGGCGTGTGCACTTCAATCCCTTCTCGTCCATTTGCATCCAATAGAGCTATATTGAATATTCTTCAACTTTTATACACGTTTTCGTTGCTAAGATGATGTAAATTAGATGGTTGTCTCCATGTCGCAGACATGGAGAGTCAGCTCCCTACGGCGAACGCTAAGCCGTGTACATTTTTTTCACTCATTAAAATGAGAGAACAAGCGAAAAATCCGTCTACTCTGATGTATCGTTTGACAGCGTTCACAGATTTGCGTTAAGCTTTAATTCATCAGTGTTTGAAAGTTCTATGCTCGAATCTTTCAAAGTTTCACCTCCGAATTTCAGAACGTTTTACTATTGAATGTTTTTTCAAGGTTTGGGTAAGCAAATTTTTGAAGTTTTATCTTTGAATGTGTGTGTGGAGTTTGCTACAGTCTTTTCGAAAACGAGCTGATTCAAAAGTCCAGGTAGTTTTTCAGTTCCAACTTTGAATGCTGGAACTGTCTTATCTGTGAAAATAAGTACATGACACCGTTGAAAAAAATGCCAATTTTGGGTTTAATTCGTGGCGCCGTTTGAGTTTAATTCTCCGTCCACCGTTATGCCCCCGATGAGAAGCAAAATGTACTTATAAGTACAGTATCCGTAATTCTAGGAACAAATTCTAATCTCATTGTGCCTCGCGAAATATTTTTAAGTTTTTCCTGCTTAATTTCTCAAAATTATGTACGTTTACTTTCTTGAGAAACTATTTTTCGCCAACCGCCAAACTCTAATTTCATTCTGTAAAGCTGAACATCTGGATTCTTATTCTGCACATGTGCTTACTAGATCTTCGGTCGGAACTTTTCCCATCAAATTTTCTACAGAATTTCTTATCTGTAGACAGGAGGTATCATGAGATCGTTCACCCCGTAGACCAGGGGATGCTGCTGGTGCCCTGTGTAGACTTCGCTGCAATGTTGGTCCTGGAACATTTTGAAATGGTGGTCATGTAGGACTAAATAATATTGTTCCCAAACGCTTATTAACGTCGGTCATATTGCAATTTTTAACATGGGTCTTACAGCACATTTTAACGTCGGTCAGTAAGCACTAAAAATCTATACTACAAATAGTACGAATTAAAGGCTGTCGTACAGCACTTGCCTATTGAAGACGGGGATTTAGCACTTGACGTTGGTCGTGTGGCCCTTAAATGTTAATGTCGATCCAGTAAGAGCACAAAGCGCTTACTGATGGTGCTCCCATTGCAGTGAAATTTCGTTATATTTCAATCCACTCTGTTGCTCCATTATAAATTTCATTTCATATGTTTCATGCATTTTAATTATTATTATTGCTATTATTATTATTAACAGCATGAATGACCTAAATTTAATGAAATTGGCCCGTCAAAGAAAAGTAAAACTAAAGCACAAAAGTGGTTTGAAATAAAAAAACTCCTTCTAAGGTCACTTTGAATGAAAAATTTAGATGATAGCATGAACAATATTATTAAAAACCGTAGGAAATTTATCTAACGAATGAAAATTAAAAACGTAACTAAAAAAATAAAACGTGGAAGTCACGCGGCCAACAAGCGCAGATTGGGGATTGGTTGTTAATGACAATTGTCTAAAATATCAAGTTTAAATTTAGACTTTGCGAGAAAAATTTTACAACAGTGTAAAATGTTTCTCACAATTGCAATGTGACCAAACTGAAAAGATTTGAATTTTGTGCTCTAATAATGAGGTATTTTACGTTCGATCAGTTTCGTTTCTCGGAATTTTGGAGTTGCCGGGCGGACATCATGGCGTGTACCCAGAAATTGAAGGTGATGCCCGGGAGACTTGGCAATAATTGATGAACCCATGTAGAATCTCAACCTAATCTAAGTCTAATTAGGTAGAGGTTGTAAAATGAAAACTGGTTCTGGGATAAGCGGTCGCATGCCAGTCGTGGTGGACGAGCCAAGTTTCATGTTGAATACGAGGCACACAAAGTTTTCAACGTGATGCATTTTTGAACATATTCGGGAGCAGAAAATTAAGCGCGTGACCTACCAAAAACAGTCCATATTTTTGGCTCTTAGAATAAGAATGTCTTCTTTTCAATCCTATCGTCTTTTATTGAAAGTCTCTAAAACAAACGTTGGTAAAACGACATTTTTTTTGAGCAATTGAAGAAATTGATAACGCACTCATCGATATTCCAACCCATTTTTTTGGACTGAGGAGGGTTCATCTATGATATCTCCATGATATCTCTGTCTTTCTTTCGAATCTATTTTATTATTTTATATTTTTATGACGTGTTTTTTAAATTTTGCTAACTCTTGCATACGGTGCGGCAGTCCGTTACATTTCCAAAAGTTTCATTTTATTCCTGGTGTTCTCATTGTAGCCGCAAAGTCACAAGCAAAGAAAACTCCAAGTAAATTTTATGTCCTGAAGTGACAGAATGAGTGCAGTTTCCTGTTTCAGATTTCTACCAACTTAAAAATTTTAAATCAGCGATGCGCAAATTTGCATTGATGGCTTCGAGGCAAAGATGTTGCGTCAAAATTAGGTACCATTTTACCTTGTAAAATAGAAACAATCGTGATGTCTTAGCTTCTCAGGTTTGAGAGGCTTCGGTAACAACCTAAATTTCGTCTAGTCGATAACTTTACGAGCAAACCCATTTTGTCTTTAACTACAACTCATTCTGGGTTCAGAAAATTCAATGGTAAAGTTTTAGCTCATGAACCAATTTGCTCAATGTTTGCCCTTCAAAGATGTATTCGTTATTTTTTGAGTTTTCATTAAATTTCACGGAATAATTGGGCTTTGCTCAGCTTATACGAATTTTTTGTTAAAGTTGAATTAATTCGAGGCATTAAAAGTAATCATATGAAAGCACAATGTTTTCTTGTCTGATTCACATAAAAATGCGATAGTTTCAAACGATTCGCGGCTGGAAGTCTCATTTCCTTGATTGGTGACCGTGGATGAGTTCAGCAGTTATGACAGCACAGCTTCAAATATTAAGCCATGTCGACGCATTGAAGCAATGTATCATACCAGAATTACAAGCTTTTGTGAGTCAGTTTAAGCACAGCATGATAGGCCTCTAGGAATGCCATTCATGGTACCAACTAGTTAAATTATGTAAGTTAGTTGGGTGAACTCAGCACAGCGCAATTAAAGACCTCAAACCGAGAAGGAACGATCTGGGTTTAACACTTAAGGAGCTTTGTTTTTCAGTCTTTTTATTGCTGAGATGAACTCGAATAAAAAATTGGGAGACCTTTAACAACCTGTCTCACTGCTCTTCCTCTTAGACCTAGGAAAGCAAGGTGGTATCGAATATTATGTATCAACACTTTGACTGCGACGTGAGCCATATTTGGTCACTGAGGCAGTTTTCATTATGATGCTGACGAACCAGTAGTCACAAACTCAACTTTTACAAATACTCAATCAAAACGTTATGAAAACATGATTCAGTTAATGCTTGGTATTTTCAGCATTGCTTACAACAATTTAAATTTGAAAAGAAAATTAAATTTCAGTTTACCTGCCGTAGTCTAAGTGTTAAAATAGGCTTCATTTCGGCAGATCCGCACTGGTGCATCCTCCTTCAGGGGAACGTGCGCCTCAAACCTCCGGCAGCGACAGCACCAGCAGATGGGGTAACAATTTCTGATAATCAAAGCTATTCATAGAGTTCTCCAAAACGATTTTACATGCCATAAAAATGGCACATCAAGCAGCATTGAAGTACCTTTCAATGGCTTCTGGGTGTAGTAAAAACAACGATTACAACTGTTCCGCGAGAGTCCTAAAATAATAGAGTCCGACTGGATCTTGAAAAGAACAAAGGAAGGCAGATTTTGGTTAGCGTGGGCAGAGGATACTGAAGCCCCTGGAGCTAGGCAGAATTACCAGCGAAATCTTTTAAAATGCAAATCAAATGGCGTGTTCAGCACAAGCTGGCTTTGCAAAGGCGTAACTTGCACTCATGTTGGAAAAGAGAAACTTATCCCTTAATTGTGGGGTTTCTCAGTTGATGTGAGAACACAGTGTAGCGTAAGCCCTAAGGGTTGGCATTCCTGCTGCCCACTACACACACCTGAGGCATCCAAGTCACTTTACGCTCATGCCGTGGACCACATTTTCTGACCCTGCGTGTTGGAAGAAACGGAGCTCAATTTCGATAGCGTATTCAGGATCCATCTCAGTTCATGAAAATTTTTCAGAGTATCTTAAGGATTTGATCTTATATCTTACGAGCCGTACATCTTTCCAAGAGGATTTCTGAAGCTGCACATCTACTGACGGGAACATCGATGGATGTAGGGCATCCAACTGAGCCTCGTAACATCATCTGAAACGTGATCAGAATTTCCACACGCACTCGTGCGCTCGGCAGACCGACCTGTATAATTCATGTTGCTGCAAACGAGTTTTTCTTTTCTCCCAATTCATCACCTTCTAAAATAGTAGGTGTTAATTCAGCTATGCTTCGTGTGAAGAAAAACTTCTTCCTCTCAACCATTTTCTCGGGAATTAGAGAAATTTTCACTGAGACGAAGCTGTACAGATGTTTACGAACAACTCGCGTATTTCAAAGAATCAGTTTGTTGCTGCACTCTCTCCACCAGCTAACGGATATGCAACAGCACGTGTGTGCTTAATGCGGTCATTATTAATCAGCAGTATTTGCCTAGCGTACTGAATACTTTCCCCACAGAGGTAATCCTTGATGCATCTGGTTCCTGAAATGAGCATTGGTAGCGATTATCAGTTGTTGAATTAACGTAAGTCCTACATTGCTTTCAACTGGCTTCGTTCAAGTTGATCGACCACTGTCTTTCTCCGCAAATTTGTCTTCGAAATGGATTTGACTGGCTGATTACTTTAGGTAGAATCACAATTTTCAGAGCCAAGAATAACTTCAAAACCCAAACTAGAAAAAGCCATCCCAGCAAGCCTCCCAGCAATATTCTTCCTGAAGTAGGCGTTAACTCAATAATCCAAGTTCAAATCAACGGCTTTCATCATACGTATTCCACTACCGGCGACCCGTGAAGTATGTAATTACCGTGAACATGACTGCGTTCTTCTTCAGAACGTTTGTGGGAAAATTCCCACCTCAAGGCCAAGTGGAGACCGTAGTTCCCTCAGTGACACTCTGTTCACGATTAAGAAGAGGTGAATAACTTGCAAATATTCATGACTTTTTGTGATATGAATAAAATCAGAAAATGACCGTGTACTGAAGACCTTTAAGGGATGCTTGATTTTCCTTCTTGCATTAGCTTTTGTAGGGCTAAGCCACGCGGAAATATTTTCCGAACGTTATAAATAAAGACAAAACACATGTTAAGAGTCCCATACAATTTAGGTTCATGTAACCGTGACAACTGTGAAACACCAACGTATAGTTGCCACTCAGGAACAAGATAACCACGTAATTCAGCACTGGAGCCACAGCCATCATCATGGACATTTTTTACTGCGAAGGACACAATACGTTGCAAATGAGTCACACCATTAATTATCTCTTCTCAGCAAACTTGAACATTTTCTTTGTCTTTCGCATGCATCAAAAATGATGCATTACAGTGTGACATGTTCCTAAGTACTCTTAGTTTGATGCTATATAAGGTAAATATATGTCGAGCATTGCATAACCAAGTTATGAGCTTTATAAAACGCAAATATTGCAAGTCGCTTTTTACATGTCAGTACAACATTTGACAGTTTTGGGAAGAGTAACCAATGAAATCAGGAGCCTCACCTGAATAGATGGCACCCTCATAAAGAACGGCTTGAAGTACAGCTACGAAATACATACCAGAAAATTGCTTCACATCGAACGGTGTATTCATTTTCTGTGATGACGAACTGACAAGATGAAATCTGAATTAAACGCCTACGAAGTTTCTGCTTTTGTCTTTATAAAAATTCGCTTGCGATTATGGTTCCAACTCACGAAGAAAATATTTACTGTACACGCTGCCTTTCCCCAATTTTCTTTGAAATTATTGACATTTCGATTAATTACAACTGATTGTGTGAATAATTAACTACAGCAATTCTTTAACGATCTTCAGTGAATATTCATCAAAGAAAATAATAAATCATTACTATTCAATACGGGTATTCAATACGAACACAGCGGCAGAGTTCCAGGATTTCGATTAAAATAAACGTGCTGCTGCGTGCAAAATTTAAGGATTAGTTTTCCCTTTAATAGAAATGTCACTTTTGAAAATTCACATTAGTAGTTCTGGAAAAATAATCAATTCACTATGCGGAATACAAACTTATAATTTGTGTGTAAAAACTTTTGAAAACCGGGACATCCAACGTATAAGAGTCGAGCGGTGAAATGCTTATTACTGTTCGTTCATGTAAAATCACGCACGAAACGCAGAACATATATGTTTTTCATGCATTAAATAAGCTTTGAATCAAATCATTATTGCCAAACAACAGAAAGCTGACAACAAGAATTTTATTTACTTGGTGTCATGATATAGAATGAAACCAATTTTCGGCTCATGTTCAACTCACCTGGAAAACATAATCCGCATAGAATCACAATCCTAACTGGAACGATAAAATTCTCCTGTGTGCTAAGAGGCGGACTGGGGAAGTGGTGGAAATATGAGCCATGAGCCATTTAGGGTCCTGAGAATGAGTCAGATGTTAATTGCAAAGAAAATATTTGTAAGTCTATGAAGAAGCCAAATGGGCTAAAACTTCTTTTATACTAAAATAATTTGAGATGCCTTTTAGTTTTTGGGGAGTAATTGTGAATATAATTATTAAATTAATTTATTCTATGAGAAGAAAAGGAAATGTGAAATCGGAACTCGGACATGTTAACGTCATGTTGCAAAAAAGTGTGGCGTGTTAGAGTCACGATAAATTTGTGAGGGTCTCGTTTTGTTTTTCATATTTTCTTTCAGAAAATGAAAGAAAACATATCATGACTATCTATTTTAGTTTCCCTAATTTTTTAAACCTCCGCCATATGTATGTATACTATAAAATTCATCTTTTCATTTATCAACTGAGTTAATTTTTTTTTTTCTGTTAGGACGGAGCTCATTTCTGCAAGACGATATTTTAGGGGTGCAAAAAAACCTGGTAAATAATAGAATATTGGTTATATGTAGACATTTTCATTGCAGAGGGTGCGAGGTTCAAATGAAATTTCTTTAGGGTTGTGGGTGAAAAAAGTTTAGAACCCCTGCATTAAAACATCAGTTCTACCCAAGCAGTGCACTCGTTCAAATCTATAAAATAATCCCACTCTAATATCACTAAAATAACTCATACACAACCTTTAAAATACGTTTTCGCGACGTTCAACTGTTTTTTGGTATGTGGGGAAATAACTAACCTGTGAAAAGTATGCCAATTTTGTAATTCAAATGTTTATTAAATTACCTCAAAAGGCATGATCTATATTCTATTAATTTTTGTATTTATAGCATCACTTCCACTGGGCTAATTTTCATTTTATGCCATTGTACTCCCTATGAAGGTATAACGAATTTCCCTAATTCTTGTTGCTGAATTTATTCAGCAAGTAGTTCGCAAAATAGCTCTGCAAAATGAACATAACATGGGATTTCACGATTAATAAGTAAATTATTAAAAATTTGAAAAATGTACTGGATCTCCCTCTACCATGTACATATGTACCTATTCATCACGAGCTATGATGGTGTTAAATTTTTGAAAATGAGGAAGCCCGCAAAGCACTACTGCGATAATTATAACTCGGTATCTTTTCCCACTTCTCAACTCTACGAAGTAATCAGAGTTCTTCACGTGACAAAATTTTAAAAAAATCACTCTTCGTTTTTACTAAACCAATGTCAATCATTCAAATTCTATACCTTTGTTAATCAGTAAAACGAAACGTTTCCATTTATGTAACTATCAACATCTTCAGGCTGAAAAATCCAAGTAGAAATTTTTTATTACTTCAATTAAGCATCTGGTAAACATATTTATATTTGTACAAGCAGAAGTTAGTCGCAAATGCATCCTTGATAAAAAATAAAATAAAAACATTTCATATCCCAACGGTTGTCAAAAAAGTTTGACACATTGGGTGTTAAAAATTTCTTAGTTTTAAGGTCCTTATAACACACGGCAGAAAAAAACACAATGCACATATTAAAGTGTTTTTCATACAGTGATTGAACCAACTGAAAACATAACACTAAAACAGTTCGCTTACTTTGCTTTAAGTTAGAAAATACATGCCAAAAGCTAAAGACTACTCATACGCGGGAAATGAAGCATTGAGATATTTTAAAAAGACGCCCTCCGAACGGTATAACTAGTAGCCCAGCCAGGGGGGAGAAGGGGGCCTTATGGGCCATGGCCCCCCTTTCGAAATGTTGAGCTGTGGGCCAGTTTCAGTCGCCGTTTTAAGAAAAAGAATGAAAAGATTGCTGATAATTAATGTCTGCCCACCGATTTTTTTGTTGGGGATCCTGCCCCCACCTGAAGGAAACATCAGTAAAACTAACTTGAAGTCAAAGCACAAAAAAGGTCATTGCTTTCTCATTCCCTCGTTAGTACTAATAATATACAGATATTAATACATACGATTGAATGAAAAAACATTATAACACATTGCTGTCGTGTAAAGGTAATAAATAGCAATAGAATTTCCTCATGTAGTTGTCAAATCAACACGATTGAGTTAATGATTTATCGACAATTCTTCACACACATATATACGTACACGAGTGTAAAGGGAGTTACGGGAAATGTGCAGTATATGAATTTGTCTTTAAAAAATTAAATATTGGGATACATTGGTTGAAGCATTTTATTCCATGTTATTATTTACGTATTATATCGGCATCGGATATCATCTATTCCACTGAGCATTTCAGATTGAAAGAGAGGAATATGTACCCTGAGGACGGAGGTGAGCTATTTTTTCTGCCGTTAAATTTTGATAAAGAAAAATTGATGTCACGGGTATCGCGGGGTCCCCACCAGTGGCGAAGAATGAACGATTTGTTCATCCTTATCTGTTCATCCAGTGGAATAGGCATTCTCGACCTTGCGCGTGTACTTTTCAAATTTCAAGTTAAACTAATTTTTTATTCCTATCAATTTGTTGAGAGCACTTGATTCTCATTCACTACTTGTTAATTAAATAAAGTTGAATCGATATCATTAACGCCTTGTGTAGTGGGTTAACTAAACGATGTGATGGATTGCTTTGTTGCGATCACAAAACGACGCTCAAATAATGGTAGTATTTTATGTGCATGTCAAGAAAGGTTACAAGGCCTATTAAAGGTTAATTTCAGGATTACTCAAACGTTGGTGGCATTTATTTGCCAGGAGAATGAATTTTAAGTTAAAATAAGTGGCCAGGTTTGTTAGAAGCTCATTTCAGGATTATAGATTCATTAGCAGGAGATTGAAAATTGGATGCGAGACTGCAAAGCGAGGTAACGAAATGGCAGAGCGCATGGACTTCTCCTCTTCTCTGAACGAGTACACATTCTTTCGAAATGCTAAGAAGGTATGCCTCTTAGCTGACAAGGCACTTTTCGAATCTGAATTAAAATTAGGAAATGCTTTTATCCCCTCTTCTTGTGTCAATATTCAAGGCAGTTCGGAGTGGTCAAGCTGCAGTAGCCTGCGTGGCAGCTTCAGGTCTTGCACCTCATGCCTAAATTCAGTCTTGTTTTCCTCAACTGTTTGCTGAACTTTTGGTGACCTTTACATGTTTGGTGAACTGGAAATAGATTACATGCTCAAAATAAGCTAGTTCTCGCAAACTAGTTTGCTAGCCATGCTTGTCAGTGGAACCCTATATGTTTGTTGTTCTATGCCTGATTACGTCCAGCCTAAATTTCTTTTGCTACTTCAACAGTATTTGCAATTGGATTGAACCTACGTTAAGTATCTCTGTCGAAAGAACATATCCATTGATTCATCTCAAGTTGTCCCAAAGGAAGAAAAAATGTTTTCAGCGGATTTTTAGTTTGTATTGCAACAAAAATTAGGATGGGTTACTTTAGTGGTCGCTTGACCCAAGTAATAATTAGTGATTCATAATTTTAGAGTCGTCAACATCCACGTTTTGTTCGGATTTTAGAATAACTATACCACCAAATATCAAACCCACTTCCTTAGTGTAAATTTAGAATGTGAAAATGCAGAGGTAAGAAGAATAATCCACTATCCTAATGTCCGGGTTGCATGTGATTTACTTTCACATATTACCATGTTACCATATGTTACCGTACTGCCATACAGTTTTTCGAATATTTATTTACCTTTTAAATAGCATGTCATTCATCAAGCACTCCTAGCACATGATTACATCTTTATTATTTCGATTGTAAAATCTGTTAAGCATCAACAGAGTTCACTAACTGATTGAGATAAAAATCTTTAAATACAAAATTTTGGTACCACACGTGCTTAGAATTAGCAAATGCCTCCATTTGTGGCCACGGTAAGCTGTAGAAAACAACTCTGATATTAGTAAGTAAACCTCAGCCTTTTCTGGGGATGAAATATTACTTTCAGATGATCTATGAAATAAAGCATATCTCAAGCAAAATTGAAAGAAGCACATGAGGATATACAATGGTCAAGTAGGAAATGCAACATATCCTAAGCGAAAACATGTTGAGGAAATAGGTTCAATTATTAATAAATGGTTTCTTATTTTAGCACAGCAATCACATCCTTGAGCACATGTGATGGTATAAGACTAGAAAAATAAAAGCACTTGTGATTTTATAAATCAAAATTGTTACAGTTCTGAGGTTTATTGATTCACTGAGCGATCTTGTAAGTGCGTATTGTGATAAGGAGGACATGGTTGCTGCTCCTAAATTAGTTATAAGTAAAAAGTGTTCTCTTAGCCTAGAATAACCACACATCAACCAGCAAAGATATATCAGTGTAGTTATTGGACTGCTGATAGCTAAGTTATTGGGCTACAAATGGTAAAGTTATTGGACTGCTAGCAGCAAAGGTTCTGGACTATTGGTAATAATCAAGTATTGGTCTAATATAACATCGGTAAAGTTATATTAGATTGCTGGTGGTAAAATTATTAACTGTTGATAATAAAGTTATTGGTTTATACTAGCAGTGAAGTCATTGGACAGCTGGGAGCAAATTTATTCGAATGCTGGCAAAGTTATGGGGTTGTTCACAGTAAAGTTATTGAACTGATAGCAAAAAAATTAATTGTTCTGATTGCACCTAAGTTATTAGACTGCTAACAGTAAATTTACTGGACTGCTTGCAGTAACTACTGGAAACTACAACTAACCGCCAGTAAACTGCCGATTGTAAACGAAAGCATGCCAATATGCTTTATTGAAAGTGTCCAAGTTTAAAACTAAAACATCTTCCTGAACTCGTCTGCACACACCTCGAGTATACAGTGCACAATCTGCTGAATATCTTTGAACCAAACAAGTCACTCGTGTCATTTTGGTCATTAGTAAAATTAATCATTTCTCTTCACGCTAGATGAGACCAGGAAAATAATTTTAAAAATTGATTATGTTCTGTAATTTCAGACAATTTTTGCTCTCAAAACTGTCTTTAAACCTGATTCTAATGCTTAATCCAGTTTCGAAGATAGGGTAGTTCTTCGATCACCAAATTAGAGTGATTTCCACTTTAAAATCAACGTATAAGCCCATCAATTATCTAAATGCTACTAGAAATATAGATTTGAATTTAGCGCCTCAGGAGTACAGTTCATTGCTTCAGACACGGACAGGAACGAGGGAAGTCAGTGACCTCACAAAAGAGTCGGCATCTGATGCAGGGCAGCTACCTGGTGCCGTCGCAGCCTAGCACCGCCTGCCTGGAGGTAGGCTCGAGAACCTGACCTGCACCATCTCGTGCGTCACCACCACCTTCGCATCTCTCGTATTATCTACCGGTGACACGGCTCATGAATTCGCATTTTATCTACAGGTGACACGCTTCTTTAAATTTCCTAGGCGTAATGCATTGCAGTAAAGTATAGGGGACATAAGGGGTGCTCAACAACTTCTAGAAGTCTGGTATAGTAATTTTTTAGTCGAACACACTAGGATTGATCTCGCTATTGAGAACGACACCGCAACGCTTGTCGCCTCTGAATAGTATTAGCGGTAGCTTTGTGACCCACGTGATTCATTTAGAGGTTATTTTTAGGAAACAAAGTTTGCACACAAACTGAACGAACAATTTCAGCCCTAACACATGAACGTGGGAAATTAATTCCACGTTGATATTCTCACTTCAGCAGAGAGCGACAGACGATATTTATATTAGTTCATTTTCTTCCGAAAGTTCATGAAGTGTTTATATATAACAATCTGATGGTCATCTGTGTCAGCATGACTCCTGGAAACATAATACTCAACAAATTTATTACATCAACCACACGATAAAATTTCAGAAAATCGAAAAGCTGATTGATGATTTTAGTTTCATGCAGTGGAGACGGATTTAGTTCTAGAAAGCAGGCCACAATTATTCTGTGAACTTCAGGAACCACAGCAAAAAAACATTATTGCGTATTCCTATGATCATTTTCTCCTACTCAAACCCTTGTGGAAAAGAGTTTCTTACCTTCATGGCCTAGTGTGTCTCAAGAGCTGTTCTTCAGTACATAACAATTTAAAATTCTTTTAATTCAACAAGTTACATATATGCCCTCTGCCAATGAGCATGAACACAACGAAGATCATTCTAACTTGAGATGTAATAAAAAATTCAAGATGGTCTACGTACTCATCTTCCTTCTCATGATTACTTGGCTTTAAAAAAGTTTCACACCATGGAAATATTTTTTATAAGTCAGTACCTACGAAGAACGGAATGATAACATAATGGGAAAATAAACTAGAGGAAACTTCAACAAAAAATTTGGACGTTCATTTCTGCGACAAATTCCGGGAAATACTAAGGCCACACGAATAAATTTGAAAGAAGCTGCATCTATACTTCTTTCTCAAGTAATTGCGTTCATCTATAACAATTTCCCAAACTCGTGAGAAGCGTGTCAAAGCCGTCTCGAGCATTTTGTTTGGGGGTCGATGGACATGTAGGAGAGTAACTTCAAAAGTTATCTTGCACTTCATCCAGTTCATTCAAGCATTTAATATTCAAGCAGCTCTCTCTTTGAGGTAGATGAATAAAAAATGTATCATCTAGTGTGTGCAATTTCGGTTTTTGAGTTTGTTTCGCAGACTGAAAATCTTCTCTAAACGACACTCTTGGTAAAAATATCGAACCAGTACTTTAACGCTGGTTCTGCTCAATCCAACTCTATAGTATAGTACTTGTATCAGGCAAAAATATTTTGCGCGTTATTAATTGTTATCTCAACTTATTACTGATAATTGGTTGTCTTCAAACGCTTGCGAGAAATATATTTTCGCGTATCTTGATCCCATCTATTAAAATATGATTAACTCTCCAAACCGGAAATTTCAAATTCAACCAAAATACCAGTTATTTCCTCATACTTAAACCTCAAAAATAACTATTTCATCTCACTTAAAATGAAGAATAAGAGAGAGTATACCGAAGGAGACCCCAGGCCCCAGCCAGGTTCTCCAGATGTAAGGACCCAGCAAAAGCAGCTGACCGCAGGTTCACAGTTCTCTTGTGCAAGGCTGCGCCATCACCGGCGCAATTCGCTGAACATGAGGCTGTAGCGACGCCTGAATGACGTTCTTACGACACAGAAACAAGTTATACTTCTGTGACTGAGAGTAGTACTTATCTCAAAGCGCAAGACTAGTTTATTATAAATAACTATCTGCTTCTGTATTTTTTGCACTTTACAAAATGTTCTTCAAAAATTTAAGTTTTTATATCATTGCACAAAAAATTAAATACCTCTCAAGAAAGGAAGTGACTCCTACATTTACTTGACTCACAGCACTTCAAATTTTTTACTTATAAAGCAGTTTTAAGTGTTACAAATTCAAAAACGTCAAGCTGTTTGATGTCAAGCTTGATGATTAGGCACAGCAACATAAATGCACCAAAAATGAAGGGAGAATGAAATGGGAATACGGAAAATTGAGTTTGAGCAGCCTAATACACTGTTCTAGCTAATGTTTAGGCTTATCCGGCTTGATTAACAGAGGAACAATATGCTGAAAATCAATATTCACTATATTCCCAATTTTGCGTGGTATTACGTCATTTTATTTCATCATATCCGGAAGTAGATTCAAAGTTCTGGACAGTGAAACATGAAATATGCTTCATATTAAACCAGTGCTCAATGAACTATGCGTTACATAAGTAATCAGATGTTTTAGGCAGCGAGCGTTTTTTTAAATTAAGCCTTCCGAGATGAACAACTTAAAACGAAAATACATGCAAATTATCTGCAAGTAAAGGGTGTCGAACGTTTTCTAACGGAGGCAAAAATCGGCAGAGTAATTTGCAAATCAGCTGAGTATATTCTGTAAAAGTATAGGAGTTATACTGTGACCATATTTTCATTAAATTAAATTATACGACAGAGTTTCTAACAAATCTGATGCTTCAGACCATTGAAGAACGTTGCCGAAAAGACCTGAGTAAATAAGTACTGCATAACCCGTGAGTGTTCATTAGTAAGTCATAGCGAAGCCGAAGTTATGAGCAGAAGTTATGTTGCTGAAGGATAACTAGTTTTGGCATGTACACAACATTTGCTGGAAATTAGGAATGGATTTTATATACATCTTACTAGTACCGCGACGACTCATGCCTGGCGGTAAGAAAAGAATTGCGCCCAATACAAAGGCGATGGTTATTCATAGCGGTGCCTTAGGGGGTTAGCCCAATGGTTATAATCTTGGCAAAACGTATCAGAACTTGCAGTCGATCATTTCCTAAATTCTCTTCGAAAATTCTTTACAAAATTCGATTAGGATCTCTCACATATTATCACCCTCACTCATCTTGTCTTTTCGAGCATTTCCTTCGGATCAGTTTGAAAGAAAAGTACACAAGGAAACGTCAAATTTTACGAGAAGTTATTGACGAATTGCGCTAACACACACACACACACTAAATGAGATACGTAGTTAATACAAACGACGGAATACATTTCTCATGGACGGTGCCGACAATGGTATTATTTTATGACAATATCATACTTGTCTTCTTCAGTTCAGCACAAACTAAAGGTCAGAGTATACTCTATTACTTTGGCTTCGTAGTGTATAGCAACGTTACACAGAACCATACCCTTTCCAAATAACACATGGAAGCTGACTATATGCATGTGTATCGTTTCACGATGCCCTCACTCGAAATGGTGTTCAAAACGTAATACGATGCCTTAATACTAGGCTACATTGCATGGCACGGCAAGGTGAAAGACATTCAAACGATCTGAAAAATCTTTAATAACGAAGAGTGAGTAAGTTGTAACTAGCGCTACTCGTGGCATCAAGGAAAGCAGTGAACAAATGCTGAGGGCAGGAAATCCATGCAAATAATGTGTCATACTAAGTGATCTGTCTGCATAGTAATGAGACACGGAGACCCGGGACACGGACGGTCATCACGCGTATAAAAACACGATCGCACTTGAGACGCTCACGGTTTGTTCGTCTCGGAGGTGAGGTCCAACCGATCCCTGTGCCATGTATTCAAAAGATTTCATCAATGTTAGTTAGATAAGTTATTTTACCTTATTCATTTATCGCTTCAGCTTTCGATACACTCCCTCAGAAAACATATCATCTTAAAACAAACTTCATGTTGATTTTTTGATTTGTGCCAAGTACGGGAGTGCTCATGACAGCACTTAAAAGAAGGGCCATGAGCAACTATGCCAAAGAATATTGTAAATGCTGCTTTAAAATGCAGTGAAATGCATGTTAAATTAACTAACTTTTCGATTTTCAGTATCTAAATTTCCTACCAATGAAGCAAAAAGTATTTTAAAACAACTGATATCATGAACAAGCTCGCCGATGGAATTGAGAAGAAAAACAAGAAATCGTTTCTCATTGAAGCCCTCGTCAGCTCTTTCATCTCAATTTCAATTAGAAATTTTCAATCCAGTATTATCAATATCTCTCATATGACGCGGTAAAAAATGATGAAAAATTTTTTCATCCGTAAATTGAAAGAGTATTTCAACGCCGTTAAAGTCCACAACTATCATTTCCTCTCATATTTATAGCAACGAGAAATCATGAACAACTCCCCTAAAATGTTGCACATTATCCTTGAAGCAGTACATAATAGTGAAAGTCTAATATGCGATATCCTGATTATTTCTAGGTCAGGTAAGCGACACAAATGCAAATAATCGTCAGGAGATGGACGAACGAAAAGTTTCCAGCTAATTACTCATACAGTCCTTATGTTCTCACATCTTAGCAAACCCTTGATTCACGAAAAGTTAAATACACTTCTCGTTTAAATGAGTAGGCCTTTTTGAAGAAGTCCTTTCAGACTACGAAATCTGTACAAGTAACACGTACATACAGTACATACTCTGTATGTGTCGTGGATCCCTCAAATCTCACATGAGGTTTCAACTTCTCATGGTAAATGTGTCGTAGTTTCTTCTTTGTCTTTTTCGAAAGAAATCTTCAATAAATGAAAGTTAGAGTTTCCTTCTAAGTTAGATCTCTTTTTTGAGCTGTCTTGCAAAAAAAATACTTGCCATACTATGTCTTTCCCTATACTGACAGCATTTAAGTAAAACAGCTCGATTAGCAAATTCCATTGCATACTATTCACTCGTAACTACAGTCGCTTATAATGTTATACGTATAAATACTGTGGGAACGTATAAATACTGTGGGAGAGTACTTTATTTTTGTGTACTCCGACTCTATACGTAAAGTTACGATTAGAAATTATTGACACCTTAAGCAGCGATTTACTTATCAGTTGATTTGAAATCGCTTTAATAAATTGCTTTATGCAGGGTTTTTGCAAAAAAACTCATTTCTACAGGGTTTTTGACGAGTGTTGAACAATGAAGTGTGTTGCTGTGGCTCTGCTACTGACGGTCGCTGCGACTGCTGCAGTGAGAGGTAATAAATTAATTTGTTTGTTTCGAGATGATTACCCAATACATTAAAAGTCATTACATCAAATTTTCACACGACATTTTGGCAAAAAAATGATTGCACAAACAATCTACGCTGAACTGTATGTCCCAAAAGTTCATGTTTAACAGGGAAATCTAATTTAGTGCGTTTGTAATAATCTACGCATGTCACGAAGATAGAGGCAAGAGGTCACTTTTAAAAATTATGACATCGAAAAAAGTTTTCAATTATCCAAATTTAGGCCTACTGTACGCAGGTGATGCCTCCTACACTTTAAAATGTGTTTAAAATTTAGTGTTACGTAGATATTTACGTATAAATGATGTCATCATTTTCATTATAATTAAACACCTTCATTTATTCTCAACTGAATAATTTTTACAGAAATTATATGTGTACCAGTTGAACATTTAAAATCAAAGTTCTGACATGATTGAATATAATCTTTTTAATTTCTCGTTGTGTACGACCGCGAAGATTTTCGATCTGCATTCTTGTTTTTACCCTGCAGCGCCAGCCAATGTCTTACAACTTCGGTCAACTTTCACTTCATTTTTGGCATTTATCAACCACCATTCCAACTTAGGCAATTAAAAACTCACTCCGTCCTTAATAATTGTCAACTATCAGTCCTACTCAAGCCGTTGCGTACTTTTAGCCGAATCTTCACGGTTCTGACACGAATCTTTCCGGTTCAAGTTGCTCGCCTTGATCGTGTAGGTTTCAACGCGGCAGTGTCCCGTCTTCATAGCACGACGATAGGAAGATTTAGACTTTTCGTCTTATTATCAAAGTTAAAACTAATTCAAATAAGATCAAGCCTCTAAGAGCGCCTATCATCTGGTTTGAGTGTAATTCATACGCAAATATCATTCACAAACGACTAATGTCGAGAACATGATGAGAAAAGGCTAATGTGGCACTCCTGATCACAAACTTTCCCTACTGCCCTCATGCCTGAGTTGTTGTGCCGCCACTCAGATCGGAACTACGAGGACTTGCGACTGATCGCTGCCCGCATCACGCAGACCGCCATACTCGTGACGACGACCACCACCAGCGTGCCCACTACTTGCGCTCTTACAATACAAACTATCATTTGTGGGGGCGGCCGCCGGCGGCGATCTCTCCGCCGCCTCGCAGAAAACATTACCGACGGGTGAGAAAACATCGACACTTTGGCCTTTGAATGGTCTGTTTTTACTTCCTGTGAAGTAAAAATGTGAGTTTGTAGGTTAATGTTCCTTGCGTGAACACTACCTGAAGATTTTAAGAATATTTTGAGAACCATTGTGATATTTCGCACATAAGACTTGAGTGAATGAGAGTATGGGATTGGTTTCTTCGTTGACGTGCGCGTGCTCGAGGTAGAGGTAATTCCTTTGATCTTTTATGGATACCGTGTGTGTTCTTCATTTGAAGCTGTGCAAAAGGAATTTGAATTTTTGAAGTTTTTTTTTATCAATAATGGCTTTCATATACCACTAGTTGATTCTTGTGTTAAGAACTTTTTGAACAAAAAATTTTTACCGATGTCTCTTTACCTACCGCTCCTAAAAAGGAACTCTTTTTTCTCGTTTTCGTTCTTCGGTCACCAATCGGAGAAACTTAAAAAAGACCTTGTCATTCTTCTTTCGAGATGTATTCCGCAGATTGATTTCAAATTAATATTAGTCAATACGCATAAAATAGGATCATTTATCAATTATGAAGATAAAACTCCTAAAGGTAAGCTCTCATCCGTGATTAACAAATATAGTTGCGCACAGTGTGCGTCTGAGTACGTGGTCTTGACCACTCGAGCCCTTAGTATTCGTGTTGCAGAGCATGCCGGCAGGAGTTTCAGAACTAATCAGTTACTTTCCACACCTTCCCACTCCTCAGTCCGCTCTCATGCAGAGAAGTGCGACATTCCTGTTAGATTAGGTGATTTTAGAGTAATTTCCGCTGCATCAAACCAAATAAACCTCCGCATTTTAGAATCTCTCCATATTTTGAAAGAAATACCTGTTTTAAATGATAAACAATCTGCCTTTCCTCTACTACTAACGTAATTTTAACACTGAACATTTTTATTTAGTTTCTTTCATGACTTTCTTATGCCTTCTTCTTTCATGATTGATGTAAATTTGAGTCTTGACTAGTTTTTTCTACTTGTTTTCAGGTTGATAATGACCCTGGAGGTCGAAACGTTCCGGAAATTTTTATTCATTGAATTTCCTAAATAAATAATGAGATTTAAGACGTGTATCTTGGCACTTTTATTTTTAAAATCGTTTTAGTCCTGTTTTTTTCTGCAGCAAAGATATGATCATTGTGGTACTATTATAAATGTCTACTAATTCTGCCAAAAAATTATCGGCGGTGGGTCTAGTTAACTTTGTTCAGAAAAACATTGTGTATCTACTGTATTTAGTTAAAACGCCTGATACCTATTAAATTATGTAACCTTCGGTGCGATATGGTTTGAATAGCTGAAGCGCTAGCAAACCTATGTTACTACTACTACTACTTAAGACGTTTGACTACTTGAGAGAGAAATAAGGTTGTAAATGAATCTCGGAAGTTATAATTCATTTTCCGTAATTATAGGAAAGAGAACAAATTTCACAGCACAATTTTTGCCCAAAAAATTTCATCAGATATAATGAATTCGGAGCATTATCTCCTATTCTGCCGCACTGAATTTGAGTCACACCATGTATGTATGTAAAGAATCATTTACCTATTCAGTTATTTTGTGAGTAGGCATTGAAGTTTCGTCCGCAGCAAATCAGTGTATGCGAGTATCACAACTATACATTTAGTGTACCACAACTTCAAAGTAGTAAAAAATTTCTATTTCCTCCTATATTTCCATTATCTACTGAACTTCCCGCTTTAGAGACGTCAAAGATATCGATCTCGTGGAACCGTCGATGAGCGATGGCAGAGACATCGGCACGGCGAAGACTTCGAACGTAGACGACGCTGACGCTAAGCTGCAGATCACCGTGTGGACGCGCACCACCTCCACCTACACCCTCACCTCGGTCTCCACGCACCAAGCTACCACATTCTCCGTGTCCTACGCCTGCTCGTTGCCAGGACTTGTTTTCCCCTCACCTTGTTGAAGAGCCACTGCAACTCGGCTTTCTTTGTGCTACCAATTAGATCTTGAATTAAGTTGTGCGTTGAAGGCAACCACAATACGATTTTTATCTCTGCTCTTCATCGTTTGCTCTTTGAAACTAAATTTTTGGATTGGGAATGTAGCTCACTCTTGAGTGGTATTCTTTTGTCCATTGTAATATATTATTTTAAAAATGGGTTACATGCTCAATGGCTAATTCGGAATGTTGTTTGGATTACTCTGCTACCTTCCAAAAGTTGTGAGGCCTAAATAAAGCAATGTTTTAATTAATATATGTTGACATATTTTCGCAATAGTAGGCACAGAAACATAAAAAACAGGCCAGCTAAAGCGAGTTTTGTAATTGATAAGCATTTTTCATTAGGTTCGCTTTTTATAGCTAATTCAACCGACGTAAAATGTGACGTTGCCATTACCCTCCATCTAATGTTAATGCAGTTTGTAAGAGTAGAGTTATTTGACGCGATTTTCTACGTTCCGTGCATTCCGCTGGTCTTGAAAAGTACATTTTGCATTCCACTGTTTGTTTCCACTGCTCCATCTGAACACCCACCGCAATAGCACTTGCTTACGTTCACAACCTTTCTCTAGTTTAACCCTTAATAGCCAAAAACTATTTTCGCTCATGAGGAAGGAATTGTCCCTCGCCAGATAATTTCAAAGATTACTCCAGGATACAAATACGACACGAAATGCTATTTACTACAGCAGTTTGTTGAAAAATTACCGTATTTTTTTAGGAGNTGGCAGTGAAAAACAATCTTGAGCCTTAGACATCTATTTTTAAAGAATTCAATCAAAATGCACAAATTAGGCATTTTATTAGTACTTTGTAAAAATAAATAAGCGCAGAAATGAGTTGATGTCATATTTTGCTGAGCGGTATATGTCACTTATGGCAAGGCAACCTTTATATGTAGCAGGGTAAAAACATTTCTGTGCGAGTGTAGTAAGTGTTTAAATTTTTAAATTCTCGAAATTTTTTCCCTTGTTCTTAGTGCACAATTTTTTTAAATTGTTCATACGAAAGGAAATTTCTATCCAGGGAAACTTTCATTAATTTAAACTCTGATATTGTTCTAAAAATATGTGATATGTGACGTTAGTTCAAAGCAGTTAACCTCCTATTTCCGAGCATCGTCGAAAGTCCCAAGGTTGAGTGGTTGGAATGGCACAAACAGCAAAGGATTCTAATCAAATTTAAAGTAAAATAATGCATGAAATCTTCTCATCAATTGAACAATAAAACAATATATTTGTTAGAACCGCAGATAAGTTTTATCTATTGAAACACAATGATCTATTCCGAAGCTAACTTCAAAAAACTTGTAAAATGTGACCAGTTGCTACCGACGGTATGTCAGGGCGGACGTTCACAGGAGTGGTCGACGTCTTCTCTAACATTCCTTAATGCTATGGAAAGCTGAAGCCTTCCCACTGCCTAGTACTTAAAACAAGAATTTTCCTGCAACCTTGTAGACGCTGAAGAGAGACTCCACTGGCAGGTGGATGGGTTTGAGTATGCATTCAAAAACTGTGATTTGTTGTCATGTTCCACTGTAGTCGTCTGCAACTCGTACTGGAAGTAGTTTCCGAAACATTGTTAACAAACTGAATCAATTTTATTAGGATATTCTTGAACGAAATAAAAATACTATTATCCAATGATCTAGATTATGGAAACTTAGCTTCGTTCAGTCGAAATAAGCAAAAAACTTATTTTTTGCTTGGAGTTTAAATAACTCCAGAAAATTGAAGCCTTTTCATCACTGCAAAGAGCGAAGTTAAAAATTAAAGCTTAGTGAGAAATAAAATCCGATTTAAGTATTCATTTCCAACTCCATCAAACTAAATGACAGGTGTACTTTTACTAGTTAGACGTACGAGTATGTATTACCAGTTCTGTCGCTATTTTCACGCCTTGAGATGTGTGAAACTATTTAAACGGAAAAAGTTGTTCTGGAAAATGCTTCTAAAACATTTCTTTTTTAGATTTCAAAAGCTTAGGGGTGTAATCTTGCTCAATGAAACGCATTTTATTTTTAATTTAATGAAAGATTGTAGTGAAAACTGGAAAAAAATTAAAATCCTGAAACGCTAACAATGATTTTTTATAATAACTTCTAAGGGAAATTAAGAATTTTTAGATATCAAAATAGCCGTGCTCTTCCGATATTAAATAGGAACACTCAACGAAAACTTACACAGCTCAAGTATCTTAGCACCAAATGCAGACTGCGTTAAACAATTTCCGAGGCCGATAACAGTACATATTCATTAAATGAAATGCTTAGTAATTACTTAAAGAAGTGACAGCTAATCAACCTAGAGTTCTGGTGAAATGTTTTAAAATTTGAATTACTAACATAGGGTGGTGCAAAAAGAACGCATTGATTTGACTTGTGTAGTATCAGTGGTGGGAGTGGAATGCCAGATTTACTAGTTAATAATACTAGTTATAATTACAACTCTTATAGTTATATAATTTCAACTAGTATCATTATTTAAAGCCAATTAAACTAGTTTGAAATTTATGCGTTCTTTTTGCGCCACCCTGCATATTTCAACTTGAGTTCCATCCTTTTTCTCCTTTTCTCTTCCCTTCCCTAGGAGATAACGTAATATGGAAAAGTGCTGCCTCTTTTTGTGTCTAGTGGCCGCCGTCTGGGCAGCTGCGGCTGGTGAGTTTTCGCATCGAGTGTTTCATTTTGCAGTCACCAACTTTTTGTGATGAGATATATACTCGCTTAAACATGAAATAGCTTTTATAAAGCGAGTAATCATTTATTATGATAGGTATGAGATATATAATTTGCAAGTGAAGTGTTGAGTGTATGTTTGAGTTCAAAAGGAATACATTACGTATTCTTCATCATACCCCTTCTGATCCGCACCACACTTGTGTGGGTGAAGTGCCTCGCTGCCTAAAGCTCTGTTAAAAAGTGATTGCTGCAACGTTTGCGCCTCTAGAGCTATTCGCAGAACTTCACCATCGATGACCTCTCTTTCATTAACCCTTTCCTGCACCATTTATAAAATTGGGAATGAAGAGCTTTTCTTGTGAAAAGTACACTATTATGCAGCTTGAAGTATAGAGGAAAGTACTTCCATTATTAAAGTAAAATGTCTGTGAAAAAGTGATTGTTGAATTACGAGTATACAAAGATGATAAGTAGTATTTCAGTATTTTGTTCGTTTTTTTATAGTTTGGTTTGTGACATATATGACACGCAGAGCAGAAAAGGGTTAAACTTATACATAGTGAATCAAATTCGTGGGACCTGAAACTCCTGCTCTTAACTATATTTAAATACAATTAAAACATTTGCACGTTTTAAAATATTCAACGCAAAAGACTCTACAACAAAATCCACTAAATATTCCTATTGTAAAAGGTTAGCTTGAAACGTATTAGAATATAATCATATCTTCGTTACGGTATTTAAGGGCACTCCCAACTGAACAGCATACACCAGCTAGCTCAGAAAAAACGAAACACGACACTCCAAAAAATTCCTCATTTAAA
>JACJUY010001762.1:85091-102992 GCA_014220935.1 Platorchestia sp. MABIK
ACAACAGCTCCTGTTTTCTGCCTCACCGCCATCAGCACGCAGGCTTGCGGCAAACGGCGCCGACGCATGCACGCTCTGACCAAAGATATCGGAGTGTAAGTCCTCAAAGTCGGGTAAATTTGTGCCATGAATGAACGACAGGCTATTGTTTCTATTAGCATTTTATGAGAACGGAGGGGGAAATTAAAAGGTTGCTCGATGACTTAGTTCGCTAACTTAGTTGAATTGGGGATGATCCTTGTTTTTTACTTTTTCTAATCGTTTTTCCATGCATCTGTTAAAACATCAAACAGACGCCAAACAGACGTCTATTCTTTGTGGAATTCAAAATAAATGCAATCCCAAATGACAACTTCCTTAAATACATATAATCCCTCATCTGTTGTACAGTGGCCCATGAGTAACTCACCCTTTTCAAAAATCGAATGCAAAAACTGTACAAAATCTAAAAAGTACAATATGGTTAAAAGTGATGTTGTTGAGTTCAAATTTTTTCAAAGTATTTCATGTTATGAGTAGAATTTAATAATTTTCAGATGATCACTATTTTTGATCAAGGAAACACGTTCTTCTTTGATGGTAATGTTCATTACTTCACCTCTGGAGTTATCCTTTTGGATTCGTGATGGATGTTTGGGCTTAATTTCTGTAAGGTATCAGGTTTTTTATCTAAACTCTTTCCCTTAAATATCCCCAGAGAATGACATCTCAAACATTTAATTCTGGCGATCGAGGCTGCCACACATCACGGTAACATGAGATTAATGGGTGTGGAAAAAGTTTTTTTCGGCATCATTATTGAACGTTTTGCTGTGCGAGGCGTTACATTTCAATAAAGTTCTAGTTTCATATATCATTTAAAACTTTCCAGGCTTTTTTATGCTTCACAGCTTTCTTGGTATCGATCCTTCAGAACCGATGGAGTTCCCTAAAGAAATCTGAAATTTAAAAACATTATTTTCAACGTTCATTTTCCAATCCTTCAGTTTTAACAAATATTTAGGATCAGCACACGCCTTTAACATTTATTTTTTTTTACTTCACAGTTTTAATGGCAGAAGCAAAGACTTGGACAGCTCACTGGACGACGCGCAAGCAAAGGAGCCTGAAAATGAGAAGGCCCGGCTGTCATACACCGTGTGGTGGACTCAGACCTCCACCCTCACTCACATCTCCACCGTCAACTCTGGCATCACCGTCTCTGTGTCTTACTTCTGCTCCATTGTCGGTGCGAGCTACCCAGCAATGTGTCGCTAAATTCCATTCAGCTGGGATTTTCGTTCACCACGCCTTGTTTCGAATGTGACCTAGAAAATGTCAAGTAATGGGCGGATGCCGTTCGCAACTTTTAACCTATTCTATGTTTTTAGTAGTAACTTACGCTCTGTGCAATTTTTAATGAACCTTTACGCTTCGACCAATTCTTAATGAGTCCTTGCGCTATATCTCTATCTTTTGTCGTGAGACTTGCCTACAATTTTTTCTCCCCGACTCACCTCAAACAACCTGGCATACTGTCACTGAAAAATAAACTTCAAAACTCATTTGTCTTATATCCAATAGTTACTACTCAGTTTCAATTTCTTTCAGATATTTAATGCATTTTCACTCTTCTTGTTATGAGAATTGCGGTAATGTGCAACAAAAGACTGAGTTATATATTTCCAAGCACCTCAGTCCCTGATCGAACTAACCTTAATTGAACTTACCAATTTTGGTTTTTATTTTTCAGACTCACTGAATATGGAGCTGGTCTCCGAAACGTTTAAAATTGACTAATTCAGATATTTTATATTTAGTTTCATAAATTCTATTAAATATGATACCTATCCGTGCTGTATTCTTCGTCTTTAAATTCTTACTGATCGAAAAATTATCAAATGATGGGGACCAAGCCCATACGTAATAGAATACTCAAATTCTGTGATGGAAACCAGGAAGAACATTAGAAAAGTTTCACCTTATCACGGTGAGACTTTCCTCTGTTTTGTGACTTACAACAATGAATAATAGCTAAATTAATTAAATCTGAATTCTATACAACAAACTGGGCATCATCGTCTACCATCGGAACTGAACAAGACACAGTTGACACATTCATAGCCTAAACTTTAAGGTATCGTTTTCAAATTCAGTATTGTTTTTCTCTAAAACGATCGGGGGAAAACTCACTGAAAACTAGGATTGAAAAGGACGAAAATCAAAAAAAAATTCGTTTATGCTAAGTTTCAAAACTCTTTACGCAGTATACTTAACTTGCATGGTAGATTTTAAGTATTGTGTGGATCACATATATCTGTTCAGTAAACTAAAACTGTTCGGGGAGCTCTCATTCCATCTTTTATTTCTAATAACATTACAATTATCTTGCAAAAATTTGTTTGTAATTATCTATTTCTGTTCTCTGTGATTATCTATTTTTGTTCTCTGTAATCATCTATTTTGTTCTCTGTAATTATCTATCTCTGTTGTAGGTTTCAAAAGTTATATCGGTAAAAATTATTTTACGCACCTGAGAAAATCTACCTCAAAAACACAGTAATTGAACCGTATTGTTAGGCGCAGAGAATTTTCCTCCATTGAGATTTTCTTCCCTTCCGAGTAACTCTATCATACATCTAAATTGTAAGTATTGCGTGTCATATAATGCAGTCCGTATTGCCTAACATGAGCACTGGACAATCTGTGAGTGATTCGTAATATAGAATAATTATGGGCGATGATGCTCACGGTGAAGTAAAAATTCCGCTTGCACAATTGTGAGAAAAAATCCTCGCATATTTTCAAGTGCTCTCAACGATTAGTTAGGCTGAAGAGCCACGTTCTTGAGAAAACAATGTAAATGGAAAGATTCGAACTGAAAAGTCATCATTTTTAATTGTTAGCAAGCGTAGGGCATTTTAATTTGAATTCGGTAGGAAGTTTTCCTCCTCATGCGATATATAAATTGAAATGAAGAGAACTGCGGTATTTAAAACCTATAGAGCTCAAACACCTGAATAGTCAGGCTCTGAGCGTCGGTAGACCCACATCAAACAAACTATAAAGTGTCACTGCCGTTGGAAGAACAACTCTGATTGGAAAATTTTACGTGAAGTAAAATAACTCAGTGTTCGAATAAGAGCAGTCAGGAAGAATTAAAATGCGTTTCGTTTGTTTTCTCTCCATGAACTTGAGTAATGAAAATTTTGTAACGTTAGACATTTTCTCAGTGTCTATTTTCAACCGCAATTGAAATGAACGAAAAGTCTTTGAAGTCGGAATTTCGAAGCGTGCACTATTCAATCTACAAGAAAACTTTTGATGGTTTCATAAAAGCAACAAATTTTTATTCAAATAAACAAAATTTCTTCGTAAAAAATCGAACTCACTTTTAAGGAATTTGTTTCATTTCTATATGTGGATTATGCTCATAAAATATGCATTTCTCATAGAGCGACGATAAAAAGCTTAGTATGTTGAACTTTATTTGAACAATCGACCAATAACTAGGTGACTATAGTACATGGTCATAAACGACAAAACGCGCTTTGATTTTTATGGTATGCGATTCGAGGGTATTGAGGGAACAGCTCATAGTCACTGAATAGATAAAGTGAAGATGAGTAATTATTGTACCTTAGCTATTGTGTGGATCATAACGAGGAACTTCAAATTGGCGTTGACAGCCATTTAGTACAAGAACATGTAGTTGGATTCTTAACGTAAATATTTTGCGAATTTTCCAATAATTGTGAGAAGCTCCAAGTTCTGCTTTCGCAGTCAATTAGTACAAGAACGAGTAGTTGGGTCGCTAATGTAAATATTTTAAGAACCCTTAGTTGAAAACTAGTGCTTATCACAACTTTGGTCTCTGTGATGACTGTCATTTCCTTGCCTGCTTTCCCTTTTATTTTACTAAAACTGAAAATGCAATTTTATGTTATGTGACCTGAGGAATATTTTCTATATCGTTTCTTAATTTTCACCGATGAAATTAGAAACACTTTAACTCGGAATTAGTTCTCCGAAAACATGACAATGTTTTTTCTGGTAGTAACGAGTTTGATTTCTCCCGGCATGTGTGGGGACTCGCTTGCCACCTAGCTAGCGATAAATGTGAAGGATGTCAACCCAACATTACATTTACCTGGCGACAGAGACAAAAAATCTATAATTCGTAACCTATGTTATGAAGTATTTTTCATCAATAACTTTTCAAGTTAATTCACACAATTCCCAAGAGAATGTGAAATATTGGAATGCACACGACTCCTTCATTTGTTAGACGCTCACAGAAACTCGCATTTAAAGTTCACCCGTTGTAAAATTTTTGTATTTTTCCAGTCAGTTCTTTTTTGTGCTATAAAAGAAAGTAATTCGAAGCGCAGGCTCCCGGACGCAAGACGATGAAAAAAAATCTTATCGCATGGGCGGCCTTCCTGGGCGCCTGCACGATCGTCTACGGCAAGTATTCGTCAGTGTAAATATTTGCTAACCACACCATCCTTGGTTATGTGGTTATGCAATAATGTTGAGCAATCAAGTATAGGACGAAAAAGTTGTTCTGAGGACACAAATATTAAGCAATAAAGAATTAATTACCATTTTATGCCTTCATTCACTCCGAAAAGAAAGTAATCTAAACACTAGGTTCTAACAATGAATAATTTTCGAAAATAAGCAGAACTACAGCTCAGGGCACATCATTTTCCAGTTAAAAGGGTGTACAAAACGCAAGATTAGGTACTCCATTATGAAAAACTCCTATTTTTCAGCATTTCACTTTCGCTCTAAGAGTTATAAAATTATCACTCTACACTGGGTGTTTCTAAAATACTCCCTTTTGTAAAAGAATCATATTTGTAGTTTAAATTTGAATATTTCAAATCTTCAACTAATCATTGAAAAATTTAACATTTGCAACGACAAGATTTTTCGGGAACACGTTTTGAATAATATGTGCTCCGCGCATAGTTAAATAAACAAAGAAAGGGATAGGAGCTTTGCAAATGAAAGACCATATTTTGCCATCTATCAAATCAAGAGTAAAGAAAAAGTTTTGAGGCAATAATTTAATTCAAAATATCCATGAAATAAAACGAAGTAACATTTATGTCATCCATAAAATCTCACCTGGTCCAAACACATAAGTAACATTCAACACATCAGCCGTCCTAAAGCCCTTCACATCAATGAGCCTGATCTCTCACCACACGCACTGCTTCGCTTCGTTAACGTAAGATATCCAGTGATTGAGGTTGTTTTTGAAAACGGATTTTCACGAATAGGGTCGGACACAATGAGATTTTGCTTGTAGGTAATGCTAGGTATACTGCAAGTAAAAATTAAATTAAAAGATTTTTACTTGTAGGCATCCTACAAGTAAAAATTTCATCGTGTCAGTCTCTCGAGGAATCAAATGGATTCTTGGATTTAAATCACATGGCTTCGTGAGTTTCAATTCTATTTTTATTGTGTCAGAAATTCAATACTTCTATTCTTTGGTTTTACATTGTGTCACTAACAGGAAAATATACTCTCGCAGAAGGTTTTTAGCCTTGTTCATTTTTTCATGCGCTGAGCACTCATTATATTAAACATCAGTCCATAGAAAATTCCTTATGCTATAGAAAGACTAATTTTGTTAATAATATGTAACAGTCGGAAATGAAATATTCCAATTTAAACCATGTATATAAGGTTTCGAAAAAAGGAATAATTTCCTTAATCACCCTGAATATTGTAATAACAATTTAGTTTACTTCATGAAACGTTTACGCTTACATCAAGTGAGCACCATACCCTCACGAGTTCCGACCAAACAAAGCTGTACCCTCATGCTGTCTAATCTTGGCTTTATTCGCGCATTTCTTTACACTCACTTTGGCTCTGCAATTATTGTTTTTCTAATTTAAATGGCAACCATAAAACTCAATACCAGGCACGAGTATCTGAAATTTTGATAGATTAGGTCCGTAGCACAGATACATGATTTACCTACTTTGAACCCTCGTACGAGCGCTCTAGGATGGGATCTGAGGTTTGTTTCCTCAGTTCATTTGCAAGCAGTTTTCTCCGAATTAAATGTGTCATTCTCGTATGAATAACGCCTTTACTTCCAACAGCGTGTTGTATAGCTGACATGAAAGTAGTGCCTTGTAGTTATGGTTGAATAACATTCCTTCTTTGGCCTCCAGGCCCTGAATCCGTCCTGTAGTTATCGTGTAATCATATTTCTTCTATGACTTCTAGGCAGTGAATCCGCCCTCTAGTTATTGTTGAATAATATTCCTTCTTTGATCTGCAGCCGTGAATTTGCCCTTTAGTTATAGTTGAATAATATTCCTTCTTTGATATTTCAGCAATGAATTTGCCCTTTAGTTACGGTTAAATAATATTCCTTCTCTGATCTCCAAGCCGTGAATTCGCTCTTTAGTTTTGATTGCATTTAATGCCTTCTTTGATCTTCAAGACGTGGATTCCCCCTTTAGTTATGATAGAATAGCTAATTCCTTCTTTGATCAGCAGGCCGTGAATTCATCCTTTAGTTATGGTTCAATAACTAATTCCTTCTTTGATCAGCAGGCCGTGATTCAGAAGACTTGAGGTTGGTCGCTGCCCGTAGCACCCTCACAGCGATCTCAATCACCTCAACCACAACCACGGTGCCTCTCACTTGCATTGCCGCTATTTCCAGTGGCACTATTTGCCGCAGAAGAAAGAGCCGTCCTCCACATTCGACCCTTCAAGTTCATAAGTCTAGGTATTCACTAAAGGTCTTATTTTTGTGAATTACAATTAAATTATCCAAACTCCCTATAACCTTTTGCTGCACCATTTAAAATGAGAAATGATAGAATTTTCCTAGGGAAATTCCATTAATATGAAGCGTAAAACAGCAGTATGCTTTTTATTTTTAAAAATAACTCTCATATCATTACATTCAAGGTTGGTATAAATATATGGGGCATTTTGGTTAATGCTCTACCGAGCACGAGGTGCGAAAAAAAGTCAAATTATATATAGAGCCCCAACGTGTTCTTTGTAGTTATAGCAAATGATTTTGCCATTCAGTGCAAAAAGCTATACTTACACATCGTTCACATTCCAATACGCAACACATCGTACCTAAGTTCACTGGCACACGACGAGAGGGCACTCTATTCTAATATGTCCCCTAAATAAAATAGTGACGGCGCTAACAGGCTTCTAATAGAATGAGAAGCATCTTAATTCTTGCGTCTCTGATGATTGTTGAAATTTATCAAACGATGGTTATTCTAACTTGGTTCGTCTGGTCTACTACATCTTAGCTCTTGTTTTCATTTGCTAAAAAGTAGGTAAGAATATTGTCCGGGAGATGAAGCTATAAAAATGAAATATAAGCTACATTGCCCAATGAACTGAAACTTGTCCTGTGTTGTCGGTTATAAAATGGGAGAACTATGAACACGATAACTCAAAATTCTATTACGCTAGCAAAGTCATCAACTGTCTAGACGAACACCAAAGACGAACACCGCATCGTTAAAACTAGGTTTGTACCCCGGAAGAACTTCTCCGTGTTGATAATAGACTCCGTTGTTTCAGGATATTATATCCGTAGTTTCATGATATCCTCCTTGGTTTCAGGGAGAAGAGCCAAAGTTGTTATGAGGTCGTACCGTCCGTGGTGCTCCGCTACTCTCGCCTCAATGTTTCGCTAACAGGAGCCGAAATAGGATGATACCGTTTTTGATAGTTCAGTGCATAATACTCTGCTGAAAATTTATGCTCCCAAGGAGACGGTTTTCAACGTAAAATTGTTCAACCGTACCGATGACGAGAGCACCTGATGCTCCGAACCATCTTATTAATTTTAATCTTTCTTTGTACGCAGTTTGTTGCTCTTGTTTTGACATTTGCCGTTTTTAAGTGTTTGTTAATCAGCTGGTGACTTGCTCGTTACTCGAGCTGTTTGACTGAGGATATGAAGCTGTCGAGATTTGATCCTGAGTTTGCTTATTTCCTGTACTGAATCGACGACGACTTAGCTGAGCGTTCCAAAACTCGGCCACCCACTCTGCTCCTAACAAACATGAACAACAAGGAACGAATGAAACATCAATTCATGCATGCAATTATAATTGTATAAGATACAAAACAATCGTTTAAACACCTAACCCCATTTTCATTTTACCATATAGCTACCAGTCAATCTGATGAAAAATGCGTCATCTTTCTTACAGAAGCGATTCGAGCCCTGAACTTGACGGCAGCGTGAACGACCAGTTCGCCATCACGGAGGAATTAGACGACCTGACCAGAGCATCGCGCGAGCCGAGACTTGCGTTCACGCTGTGGACTACCAGCACCAGCGCGTTCACGTACACCCTCACATCCACTAACGCTGCGCTGACATTCTCGTTGTCATTCATGTGCACCTTTCCTGGTCAAACCTTCCCCCCTCTGTGTGGATAAACATCATAAGGTCGTGAAAAGCGCCTACGTCGCAGGGGATGTTTTTTTACTCTATGCTCGTTTTTCTTTCAGTTTAGTGTTGTTGTTTCTGCAATAAAAAGTAAGCCTTGGCCTTTTTGATTGAGTCTTCCGTGTCCAAAGTTCAGGTTAAGATGATAATTGCCTTCATCCACTCAGCTGCAGAGACGTACAAAAAATATCATTGCTAAACGCTAGATTTCGGTTCACTTTAAGGAATTTCTCAGATTTTTAAGGAAAGGACAATTTTCTACGAAACAGAAAGAAACAAAATAAAAGGTTTTCATGATAAACGCAAGCTTCAATAGAAAAATTTTCGTCAATCGTATCCAGGATACGCGGCAGCTTCCCTCCAACACACGCTGAAACTTCTCACTCACTCATTTTAAGGTTCAAACTCAAATACGCTAGACAACTTGATTTACAGCACTCGCAGCTTATCTCTGGGAGGGCAGAAAGAATTGGTGCCTTTCCTATTTGTATTTACGAGAAAAGAAAGAACACAAAAGGCTGAACACAAGAGTAAATAGAGAAAATCCACGAACCATGCTAGGGATTCAGAATCTAATTTCTGTTGGCTTAATCGTCTTACAAATGTACAAGCAAAATGAACAAATCTTGAAATAACCGTAAACCGTTTTATAAAATGTGATAAATCTATCAGCATTCAGAGGGTTGTTCCATGAAGTCTAGAATGAGGAATTGGCTGGTGGATCAGTCTTTGCAGTAAAGCTTCGTAATGTCTGACCCATTTAAGGATTGAACGTATGATCGCTTGTTGCCTTGTGTTAGTGTTTTTTTTAGATGAGCTTCTGCAAACGTTAATATAGAATAAAAATAGAGCATTTTACAGGACTTTGAGTGCTGAGGGGCGCCATGATCATGTATAATTTCAGGTAGGCATTCTTAATTGAAAGTCTGATTTAACGATTACTGAACGAAGAATTAAATACAACCTTGGTTTAGTGATTGGTATATGGAGTCGGTGTAAAATATGCTCATTGGTAGGAGTCTGCAGTAACTACTCGAAGGATTATGTACAAGATTGCAGAAGCCTTCAGAAATTGCTGCAAGGAACGGTAGGAAAAGTTCACAAAGATTTACGTTCGTTTCTTATAATTCCCAACCTGCATCATGTGCTACCCTTGGAAAATGTTAAAAAATGTTGTCATACTTTGCAATCACTCATAGTGTACATTATTGTGAACTGAGAACAGCTTTTTAGATCGCCCACCCACATTGCAAATCAAACACGATACTCAAATTGTGTACGATTAAACAAAAGTACTTTTACAGATAGAATTGAACTCAACCTCTCCCCTCCCCAGACGCAGCGCGAGCAAATGCTAGTTGAACCTCGATGCAGGCGGATCATAACCATGAGACTCGGTGGTGAGGTTTGAATGTTACGACTCATAAAGCGTATTAACAACGCGGAGGGAAGGCTCCACCCACAACGCTGCAAGCGAACGAGACCGAGAAGGTTGTGGCGGAGTTGGTAGAAGTCATTATCATGGTGAAGGTAGAAGTCTGCGACCTCCACACCGTCAGCGCTATCTTGGGGTCCCTCTGAGACCCATCGGACTCTTTTTCAACAGCGGGGCTGGCCAGCGACCCATGCAGAGCTCCATCACTTGCTGTGTTCCTGTAAAAAAAATTCATTGACGATACTTGTGGTAGGAATGTAGATGCTTTTTGAAAATTCCTACCAAATTAATTACGCAGATCGATCTGAAATTACTTACAATTCAACTTTTCCGTGTTTGGAACATCTCTGAGTACAGAATCGCACATGGATGTTACGAAAACGTTGCGATTCGTTTCGTTCAGTGCTACTTGCCCATTCGGTTAGTGTAATATTGGGTCCGTCAGTTTCTCAGTTCCACGTCCCCTTTGATTGCTGTCAACTCTAACGCTGAGAAAGAATGCGTTGCTGAATATTTAACGCTTAATGGTTTTTTACAAAGCAATCTCTGCTTTTAGTTTACTTCTGCAACGGTGATTATTTTATAGTGAAGTTAGTCTTGCTTTAACAGAGTAAAGAAGCTTCTTCATTGAAAAATTCCGATACTCCAAAACTTAATACATGTTATTTGTGGTGATCTCTATTGCCCCTAAGTCATATTCAGAACAATAAAGACTACGTAGAACGTTTGACAAACCGTAAAAATCAGTTCCTTATCGTTCAAACCGGCATTTTGGAGCAGACGCTTAAATCCTCGTGAAAAGTGCTGACAAAAAGTCTGTTAAAAGCAAAGGTAGCTAAATGCTACCGTTTTAAAAGTAAACTGCCTGCGATTTCCAAAAGATTAATAATTTTCAATCTGATGAGTGAAAATTATAACTCGAATAAACACGCGTCTAGCCAATGCAAGCGTAAATGCTTCGTACTTTCATGTTCGATTACGTCACACCGCTGGTTCAGTAACCACCGCGCGAATTTTGAGATTGCATGTGGTGGGTCACTTGAGGAAAACGTACTGGGTTATACATAGAAGCATCTACAGGGTTACTGAACGCAGGAAGAGTTTTCATAGAGTCAAATGATGAATTTTCAATTTTATAGTCCTCGCAAGTCACGCTGGTGACGTAAACAAACTGACAATCAGCACGATTGATCATATATTAATCAACTGAACTTGAATTGACCACAGCGCACCTGTTGATATGACTTCTGTCCAACAATCCTGATGTAATACGTATTTGGTGAAGTTTTCAACTCGATAGAGTATACTTTCAGAATAAAAAATAAAAACCACAAATTTCAAAAAATTTGCTGTTGCCTCTCAAGATCTCCTATCATTCCAAATGCTCTCATTCCGAATGGTGCTACAGCATTAACAAGGCCACAGTCCGTAACGAATAATTATAAGTGAACAAAAATGCTTCTTAGTAAAATCTATTAAGACTTTCCGGAACCTTGAAGTATGTACGATTGCATTGTTAGAAATAACCTGAGACCTATTAACAATAAGTTTAAAGAAAAGACCAGAAGTTCATTTTTATTTAGAATGAAATGAACCACTTTCAAAATCTATGGGAAGGTGCGGCCGTCACTACGGTATTTAGCATGGGTAATCTTTAAATGAAAACTAAGCGAATTTGTTCCAAAATAGTAACAGTCACTTCAGATTTTCCAAAGAAACATTTTTGTGGAAGTGTTCTTAGAACATTACCATTTTTTCACGCCTTCATTGTGATTGAAAAACTCATTAATTCCCTCACGTTGTTTTTAGAGGTGTTAGGAATTTTCCAAAACTTCGCTTCCTCCTCTTCTTGCACGCAACAGCAGTGATAGCTGTAGCGCAGGTATAGGGCACGGTGGTGGTGGAGGTGATGAACGAAAGCTGCGTCCAGGTGCTGAAAGCAGCGATGATCCGGGCATCGTCGCGTCGGTCAGAGCCTGCGGAGCGTAAATTAAATACTCACATTTCATGCGTCGTGAGAGAGGTACGAAATGCTCCTAAAAGTTCTCTTGAAAATATGTTTCATGAGCATCCAACGAAAAGCCCTCGTTACGAACATTTATAACGAAGGAGGAGAAAGGTTTGTTCGCCATGTACTCTCGATGTGTTGGCTCTAGGTTCAAGACAATGATTCCTGGTTTGGGATTTACTGCCTCGCTCATGCTCCTAATGTCAATTACACTGATATTTACAAATGGAAGCCCCAGGGGCCACTAATGCTATCACATCAACCTGTCCCAACTCTCCAAGCATACACTGCAAGGTATCAAGCAGGACTGATGAATACATTACAAAGTTCCATGCATGGCTGATATTAAGCACATTACAAGGTTCCAAGCACGGATAATGAGTACACACACATTACAAGATACCAAGCACGACTGATGAGTACACACATTGCAAGATACCAAGCATAACTGATGAGTACCTACATCACAAGCAGTGTTGGGCACGCAACTTTTAAAATGTTGCTGCGCAACCGCAACCGCAACACCACAAAAAAGTTGCGACGCAACCGCAACAGCAACTTTGAAAAAACCAAAGTTGCTATCGCAACCACAACTCGCAACCGCAACTTTTTGATTAGTAAATGTATTTTGAATTAGATATAGTTCAATTTATTTTACGTATACAGTACATTGTTATGTATAAAAATAATATTAAGATATTCAAAATAGTGCATTGTTTTACTAAAAAAATTAATAGATCGAGTAAATGTGTGGACGATCTTTCAGTATCTTGATATTGAATGAAATATCAAGATACTGAAAGAAACGTTTTATTTATAAATAAAGCATGAACAACAAAATGAATTCCATTTTCTGATTACAATAAGGTTGAAAAGGTACCTAGCTAGTAGCTATATTTTCATAGGAGTTCCGTATGTATGTTGCAAAAAATTGGGAAAGAAAGAAACGTTTCATTTGTGAATATAGCATGAACAATAAAATGAATTCCATTTTCTAATAATAATGTTGGAAAGGTACTTAGCTAGTAGCTATATTTACATAGGAGTTCCGTATATATAGCAAAAAAATTAGAAAACAGAAAAGTGCGGAACATTTGTACAGCTTATATGACAGATAAAGAAAACTCATGCATATGCTCCTGTAATGAATGATATTCCTCTGCTTTTTGTTGTGCCTCTGTTATGATTTAATACTGGTTCATGATCTCAATGGGACAATGTCAATGTGCTGTAATGACGATCAGCGTTGCCTTTCAAAAATGTTAACATTTCAAAATGTTTATCTAAAAGCCGAGCACGTCGTGGTCTCAAAATTTCTTTGCCTAAGGAGAAAAGTCGTTCGGCCGCAGCGCTCGATGGTATTGGCGTGTTAAATTGGATGAACGAAGAGACAAATTCGTTTGAAGGTTATATAATGAGTTACATAAAATATACTTCTATGCTGTAAGCAAAGTGTGTGTATCACTGTATCGCCTAATGCTAATAATAAACAGTTGCCCAGACGGGTTGTACCCTGTACAGCTTAGTTTCAAACGAGTATGAAACGCGTGTTAAACTCTATTGAAGTCATTTTAGAAAGTAAATTACCATCGTGATGTTGCGGTTGCGAGTTACGGCCTGACACTTCGAAAATTGTTGCGATCGCAACAGATTCGTAACTTTCCAAAAATTGTTGCGGCGCAACCGCAACAGAAAAAGTTGCGATCGCAATTGCGGCCGCAACTTGTTGCGGCGCAACTGCCCAACACTGATCACAAGGTACCAAGCACGAGTGATGAGTACACACATTACAAGGTACCAAGCACGACTGATGAGTACCTAAATTACAAGGTACCAAGCATAACTGATGAATGATTCCAAAGGAATCACAACATTCATCACAAGGGAGAGAGGAGCCCACCTTCAGCAGACGACAGCGCCACCAGGGACAGAAGACAGAGCGTCACGCCCACTCCTGCACACCTCATGTCTGTTGAGTGACGAAATACTCTACACGAGTTAACAACACGTCGCTTTCGTTGTCTACTTTGCCTATGTGTTGATGATTTTCAAAAGTCTATTTACTAAGTCTGTTGAAACTAGCATCAACTAGTTGAAAGGGGAGAATCTTTTAAGATGGGGAAATTTAGAAAGTTGCAAATGACGAATGAAAGTGTTTAATTTAGACTAGGTAATAGAATAACAGTAATCTCCAAGCCTCCATGATCTATTCCAGTCATACATTTTTAGTGTGAAGTTTAGGTTTTCCATGTAGTCAGAATGTATATATCAATTACCAATACTATCATCTGTATAATTCTGATCAAAATAAGTCATGGACTCTAAGAAAAATATTTCTAAACATTAGGCAATATCAAAATGAACGAGAAGAAATTCACATAATTTATTATTTGATTTGCAATAGGGCATGAATTTTGAAATTTTCATCAATTTTTCAGCAGCAACGAACTTGGGAACACCCTTGGATTTCATCACAAGTCTTGGCAGCCTAACATTTTACTAGATAGAGTTACAGATCAATTGAGTCACACAAGTGAGGAGAGATAAAAAATAAAGAATTAGTTTGAGTGAAACTCAAGTCCCAGAGAATTTGAGGAGCGCGAACTGCAATGATATCGATGACGTTAACAGCCTTTTCGAAAATTTCGTTCTGAAAGCGATGAAGATTGCTGTTGAGAAACTAACATCATTCATGCGATATTAGGCAGTTGTGCTTTCTTGATTTATTCGAGGTTCGAATAAAAATTCTCATCGCTATCATTTCGAGGATACATGACTGAAACAATAGCTCATTAACATTGACATATTTTATACATTGTATAAAAACTGAAAATAAAACGCTGTACCCAAAAACTTGAAAACAGCATGCACCTTAATTTTACTAAGTGAAACTTCTTAAAAATTTCGAATTTGAATCTCGCTATAAACGCTAATAAAGATTCACAGCGGCAGAGGATGGGAAGAATATTCGTCAAGGATATCCCTCTAGCGCTTCTAATTTGACTTCATCAATACGATGAGGAACAAATGCTGGCGCTCGTCTATGTAAAGACTGTTCAGGCATGTCATAGCAACGATCCTTTATAGCGTAGCCTACAACATCCTAGAAAATTTGCTCGCTCTTCCTCGTCTGAGATGTTCTGTTGCAGCAGACATTTTTCCTCGCTCTATAAAAGCAGAAATGAATCGATTGATGATTTTCCTCGCCTTTCATATGGTGCTTTCAACTTCCTGATATTTCTGCAGCATAAGCCGTGCTTCTCGGTGCTGAAGTGTTATCTATCGTGACCAGAAAAGTTATGTTATCATACCAAAACAGAAAAATGCTACTTCGTACTTTATAGTAAGACTCAAACTATCAAGTTTGTTACCTCTAGTATAAATTCCAGAGCTTAGTTAAACGTCATCATTCATGATGCTAGAATTCTCTAGATGCAGTAGTTGTTCGACATAACTCAACAAAGTGTCATGTGTAACCTTGATCAATGAGGTTAATTCAGCGTAAGTCGATGTCTCATGTGACTTAACTTCCCTCTCCTCCCGTTTCACCTCGGTTGTAAGGTGAGAGATGAGCTGAGTGAGCTCATAACTGACGCCCTTCCATGGATTTGGTGGAATTTAAGAGTCTCAAACGTCAACGACGATGAAGAACGTACCAGCAGTACCTGAAGAATCTTTTCTAGAACATAAGTAGAAGCTCAGTGAGGCTTAGAAATGTTTGTTCTTCCTAGCTTGAAATTTTATTCGGTCAATCCAATAGTTAAATGCTCATTGCAAAATTAGAAAGGAATTCCTAAATCCCTCTAGAAAATATGTGAAAATGCAATGTATTCAGCGGACCATGCCGTACTCGTGTATGCAGAACTAGTTTTATTTTACTCCAAGGGCGACTAAAAATCGTGGGGTGCACTTTGCATAATTCTTCCACTGTGAGGTATGTAAATACGCCTTAATGGCCACGAAATGCACTTGCTTTGACGTGTGAAATTCGGAAGGCGTTGTGCTGAGAGCGAGCTCATTACCTGTACGAAAGGCTCTAGGTAGTTGTTCAGTTCATTTCAAATTAATGTAAATTATTTAGCGTGACGACGTGCTGCTAAAAGATTACATCTAATGTAATGAAACATAAAAATTCAGGGAATGCTTTTCTTAGTATAAGGCAATGTGCTCGTAAACGGCACGTGCAGGTCATTCTGGCTGCTGACAGTTGCACCGCGTCACTCAAAAGTTATGGAACATCTGTAACTCTGCATTAAAAACGTCGTTTAAACTGTGACTCGTGGTGACAATTGCCGGCCGCTTGTTGAGAGGAAGTTTTAGCGGAATCGGGCAAAGGTAAAAACGCGGCGTTGCTGGTCATCAGTACTTGCTATGAAATTAATAAGCAATAGGTGTGTGCGCGATGTTGAAGGTCGGAAGCACCAGTACGCAGTGAGCGTTATGTCTCAATTCTTAATACGTTCACAATCTACCAGCTACGTTCACGGAGATCGCGTTCGAGATTCACTCATTCGCTGTCTACTAAAGGAAATATCGCCACCACCCCCTACTTCCTTTCTTTCATTTCACGTCAGTCGCTTGACCAAAAGCTTTGTCGCAGGCAACCAGAGGTTCTAGTCCTTATCGTCTTTTTTTGTCACTTGACGTCAGTCGCTTAACCATCAGATTTTGCGAAATCTTGTAATGGTAAATTTTCACGATCATTCCCTATGATCTACTTGGAATGGTTTGGCAGCAATTTTTATCAAAACCATTGACATTACGCCTCAGTTTTGAAGATCTCTATTCCTATCAGCTTGAATCTTTTTCGTTTTTAAAAAGCGAAAAGTTTAGATTACTTTTCCCGCATCATTAAGTGCGTGTGTTTTATTCCATTCTTTAACGTCTGATTTTCTGGCGGACAGAATTGTTGAGTATGCCTTAACAAATTATTACGACGCAAAAACAACCAGCCGACCTCTCAGTAAATTTGTGTATTAATTGGCCATTAACTGCTTTCTTTTTACTCATGTTGTATAATGTTGTGATTTGCCTCGTGCGGCAATTTCTCGTTTCTAACGCTCGTGAGTATATTATGACAGCATTATTCAAGCAGCCAATTTCACGAATAGTTTCAATTATGTTTCAAATGTTTTGGTTAACGTTGTACAACAATTCCATTCCATGTTTCTGACTACGGTGAACTGTTCTGTGCCAGTCTTATTTGTGTAGGAAATATCACAAGTTTGTGCTGCGGTAAAATATTTTCTCCGAGTTAGTTATTTGGTATACTAGTTGAGATGTAGTAGCGAAAAGATTGTCGCAAATTTGACCTCAAAATTTTAAATGCACAGTTATTTTAATCCCCCCATTTTACTTTCAACATTAATTCCTGATTTAACGTTTTCCAAAGCTCGTATATCAATTTAAATGCTCACTAACAATAGCGTTTTCATCAATGCATCACTGGTATTAGGTTGTTTTTTGGTTTTGATGACTTGCATTTACATACATTATAAAACTTAGATTAAAGAAACAAAGAGAATCCATTTTTCATGCTTTCCTCTCAATCGTTTGTTTCGACACTTGATGTGGGTTTTGGATTTTTATGTTGAAACATTTTAAAAACCAACGACAGCTTATAAATCATCCTTATTAGGAATAAACTGTTTTTCTTTCTTTTTCATAAAAACAACCCGGGGTAATTTTGAGTGGCAATAAATAATTTATTAAATAGTGACACTGATGGCCAGCATTAAGCGATGGAATATGAATTCACCACAGCCAATGAGACGACTGTCCTCTTCCCCAACTTGTCGATAAAATGCGTTGCTGATAGCTGCCGCTTGCAACTGAGGATGTTGCTGATAGCTGCCGCTTGCAACTGGGGATGTTGCTGATAACTGCCGCTTGCAACTGGGGATGTTGCTGATAACTGCCGCTTGCAACTGGGGATGTTGATGATAACTGCCGCTTGCAACTGGGGATGTTGCTGATAACTGCCGCTTGCAACTGGGGATGTTGCTG
>JACJUY010001762.1:103020-127609 GCA_014220935.1 Platorchestia sp. MABIK
GATAGCTGCCGCTTGCGACTGGGGATGTTACTGATAACTGCCACTCGTCGATAAGGCGTTCAGTTTTCATAATTTTTTATTTTGCTAGTAACAAGATAAAGTGATTCCAAGTTCAACTTTGTTTTAAATTTGACGCAAGCCACAAACTGTATTTTATTTAAAGGAGATTGAAAATTGAGTAATCCATTCCATTTATTCGAGAGAAGAATGTTATGACAAAGAAAGTCTATCAATAAATTAGTTAAATGATTAAGGAGAAGCTCACAAGAAATGTGTGGATTGCAACTCACTTTTGTTTACAAAATCAAAATCATGTGAAGGCAACAGCAGAAGAAGCTAAAATGAAGTATACTTGAATTATTTTCTGCATGGTATTAGAACCCTTCTGTAAATATGCTGGACATATTATAGTTCAAACTTCTAGAGTAAGGTATTGTGTAGTTGGGTTAGACCACTGGTTCTTCACCTTTTTTCTCCAATTCCCCACTTTTTATCAAGCCAACTCTCCATTCCCCCTGCAGCAATGGTGGGGAATGGAGCATTCCTCACCACAGCATCTTCCTGTTACACAGCATCTTCCTTTTATACAGCATCTTCCTTTTACACAGCATCTTCTATTTATTTTATGTGACATTCCTAACCCAGCAGTGTTGTCATTTTTACCCAAACATGACATACAGTACCTCATTATAGGTTGTTTTGTCATTAAAACAGTCTGTAAATGGTTGTGATTTGGAAAGTAAGTCAACATTTGGATGTTGTATTAGATTTTGAAATACTATCGATTTTTTGTGCGTGGTAACAAATGAGCGAGATTCCCCAACTGGCAACTCCGCCATTCCCACAGGTTAAGAACCGCTGGGTTAGACTTTGGTAAAAGATCTTCGTGGCTGACGCAATTAAGTATTGAACGTAAAAGACGGTTTGCTGTTGCGTAATTGTAGGTAAGATAGCATTAAGTTACTCGAGGAATGATTGAATAGAAGCTTGGGTTAGTGATTAGTCTTTCTACGAAGGAAAAAACATAAAACAGTAAAAAATAAACCGTAATCAATTACTGTGCGAAGAATTGTATGAAAAAACACAGAAGTATGAAGAAATTATTGCAAGAAAGACTGAACGGTGTTCTCAGAGACGTACATTCACTATATGAACATATATGTAAAATTTTACCATGTTCTGAGAATTTTTCCCATCTTAACACATCGCAGGGAAGTTTCCCCCCATAATGCTGCAAGCAAACGACACTGAGAAGGTTATGGCGAGGTTAGTAGAAGTCATTAGCATGGTGAAGGTGGAAGTGTGCGACCTCCACACCGTCAGCGCTATCTTCGGGTCCCTCTCAGGGCCCGCCAACTCTTTCTCACTGATGATGCTAGCTAGAGATCCTTCCAGAGCGTTGTCGTCAGCAACAGTCCTGTAGGACAAACACTCGAATTATATCTATGCAGTTATTGGTGCAACATTTTAAAAAAAATTGCATGTGCTCATAGCATTGGGCAGTATGGTGCTTGTTTGAAAATAGCTTATAAAATGAAAATAGCCTATGGCTATTAATGAAATAAATAGCATAAAATAAAATGGCTTATAACTTGAGCTCTGCTCGAATAGAAGCAACACCAACGAACTTCATCAGTCCAAACGCTTTTTACGCTCACAAAACCAACAAAATATTGTTAGACGTGAGTTAGGTGAATATGTGATTTTATATCCGCAGAAAATGTAAGGGAATTTTTCCTAAACTGAGAGTGATAACTGAACTGCAGATGTTTGGATGCTCGCACTACAGAAACGACTGCTCGTGATATTTTGCTGCAATGCGTTAGATTATACTTGATTCCGCCAGCAAGATGGCTATGAATGTTGCTGCCCAACTCTGATTTCGTCAGAGATGATGAAAGAGTGCTTGAGAGCTCACGAAAAATTGAAAGAGAACAAGAAATGCTTCCGGAGTATTTTAAATCTAGAACGAGTTAATTGAAAGGATGATTCCTTCACTTCTAAACATTTGCTAGTGTTTTCTAGCTAATTTGCTCTAATTTTACAACATCTTCCGTGACATTTTCTTTCTCCTTCGTTTCTGTTGACAATTTTAAAATCAGCTTATATGATAATACAGTAACTAAGGTTAGCAGGGATTTGTAGAATAAATATTGAAATAAGTTCACTTTGGCTTCATGTAGGCATATTTTCTAAAATATGTGCGTTTTCTTTTTTGTTGGAGTTTTTTAATTCGTACATGTAAATGTACTTGTAAATGCTCCTCCCACTACACGTATTATTTTCTTCGATTGCTGTTTAAAAACAATATATTTTTAAATACGCTTCTTACATAAATAAACATTTTTACCGCACAAGTTTGTAATGAAGCTCACAAAAATGGAACAATGACCCTTTTTCCCTGTTATTGACAATGTTACATTACTTAGATGTTGTGGTGTGCAAGTGCGCGGCAATTAATTATGAACTATAATTAATTATTATAAAGTTTTGCTAAGTAATTCTGAAGCGTGAGACATTTTCAAAAACGTCCTCTTTTCAGTTGTTTAAATCCATTGGAGAATGAAACCAGTATCACACTCACGTGACATCCGAACTTTTCAAAAATTTTCTGAAGCTTCGTTTTCTCTTCTTGCACGCAACATTACTGATGGCTGCAGCGCAAGTCAAGGGCACGGTGGTGGTGGAGGTGACGAATGAGAGCTGCGTCCACGTGCTGAATGCGGCAATGACGCGCGCGCCATCACGTCTGTCCGCGCGGAGCTCTGGGCAGATACGAGACGGTTGTGTCAATTAATGAAGTCTAAAAATCCCCGAATTAAGACTGAAAAATCTCGCTCTCTACGGATAGTAGATAATGTTACGAGTCCGAGTTGATGCTGAACACTACGAACACCTCGCTCAAGTAAGTTTCATGAATGTGGTGTTTGAGCAGTAGAAGAGAATGAGTGGTATACTAGATGTGCTGAAGATGATTGTGGTATGGGCTGTCTTGCTGGATTGGATCAGGAGTGTAATTTGAACGTCATTAAAGGTCTGAAAATTGTTTTCGTACGTGCCTGGAGTAAGTGGCAATGACTGGAATGAGTCAGTCATGTGGAGTGGGCTGTATATATAATGACCTACCATGCCTGGGGATGGTGTTTTGACGCACTGGTTATCCCAGTGATGCCGTCCAATGGCAGCTTGTGACAAGGATTGGTGGATCCTGAGTAGTTTGTTGGGCAAGTCTGGTACACAGGCACTGAACTCTTTGTGTGAATATTGTGAGTATTGTGGAGGGAATGGTAGGCCGTTACAAAAGCTCCGACGCTATCGCCTCTCAACTTCAAGTTCAAGTAAAAACTACGAACATTTCGTATATTGGTGAAGTTACCTAACATCTCGTTCACGCGAAGACCATGTACTTTCAGTTCACGCTCAAACCACATCAAGTCCTTCATGTAATAACTCCGAATAAGTCGTTCATGTAAAACCACGTACATGTTTGCGTGAAGACCACGAACATGCTGTCTATGTAAACGCCGTGCGCACCTCATTGATGTCAATGACAAGCTGTTTACACCAGTGTCTCAATGAAAATACGCTTCATTTTGATCACTGTTCATTGGGACTGGAAACTTGTTTTAAAATATGTAATCATTCATTTTCCATATACATTCGTTCATCATTTAAATTGAAGGCACGTTCAGTTCAAGCCAATAATTACGGAGGAAGTGAAGGGAAGTCACAGATTGAATGAAGAGTAACTTACTAGGAACACATTCAATCAATGATATTAGGAAATAGTGTATTTTATTAAATAAGCATCAGGTTTTAGCGATCTAGATTTTTATTGTATTTTCAACTTTGAGCGAATATTTGAGGAATCAGAGAGGTCACGATCACTGGCAACTGCAAACGTTAAGGCAACCTTTTACATGCACAACCCACAAAAAAAAATTTAAGAAAATTTAATTACGCATATTTGGAGGAGCTCCTCTTAAGTAAGACATAGAAATCCACTTGGTTTTGATATTCTTTCTGAGGTTCCACTTCATTAAGGCATGAAAATTAACGTGATTATGATATTCTCCCTGAAGTACACTTGGCCTTTCACTCACTACACAGAGACCAAGTGCAACTGATGGGAAAATAGCACACGACCGCTGGAGGTCAGCTTACCTGCAGCTGTGCTCGGCACCGTTAGGTGCAGGAGCCACAGTACGATGCACACGCCTGCCACTTTCATGTTTTTTTTTTCTGTGGTAATCGTAATTAATCTAAATTAGAGCATACCCTCAAGCTCCCCTAAGGTAAACAAATATTCTTTACTCTGTTTTTTCTCAAAAAAATTAGGAACAGTCTCTGTGAGTGCATACTTTGATTAATGGTTGTAACTCATCATACTTTTCAATCTCAAAAAAGACTGTTTAATGATTAAATTTTCTACAAAACCAGCAAGCAAGGTAAGGGACTCTGGAACGCTCTGGAACGTCAGACAATATTCGCCCGTACTCCTATGCAAAATGAATAACTGTTACCTTCACAAATAAACATTAAAAAAACAATTCATCATCATTTATTAAATTTTTCTTAAAATTCCCCTTTTTCTGGTTTAAAAAAAAATAGAAACATTGCTTTACGAGGAACGAGAACTGTCAACAGTGGTAGAAGAAAAATTATTCTCCCACATCTTCATTTTCATAAATCACAGCAGCTGCTTTAAAGACTGATTTCTGGAGGGAATGAACACTTGATGCTCTACTCAACCCAAGTGTAGAAATGCGTCGCTGCTCGATCGTCATAATTCAATGGCATTAATTATTTGGGCTCGGTTAATCCAATGCGTGCTATTGTAGACATAGCATATTGTATAAACTTGATCGAATGAAATATCTTATTGACAGAAAGCAGACAGTCTGCTGAGACTGCTATGGATTTACGCAAATCTATCTATACAAAGACTCTCTTGCATCGATACAGCCCACGGTCTTATACGAGCGTCCTGTGACGTATTCCATAGTCTCCTGTCATGCAACGACAGAGAAGTAGGTTCTTTAACTTGCGACGATTTCTAGCCAACTAATCGCAAGGATTTAATCCTAATGTTCTTTTATAACCCCCCTATGATCAACAGAATAAATTGACTTCAGTTTCCTCTTCCGTAAGATCGAGCTCCAGAAGTCGATTTTCCTACATAATTTGACCACGACGTACCAGAGTGGCGGCATCGTCATAATGAGGGCGGCTAATGAGCTCCTTCGTGCTGTAGAGGTGGCACCTCGACACGCGTGGCTCAGAAGCGGCGCAGGGTACGGTTGGCCTCCTGCGAATCATGAAGATAATTTTGCCCGTGGTCTGCTTTTTTAATAGTGATCTTGTGAATTTTCGTGAGTATTTTTCATAATGAATGTTGTACGATAGAAAAATCAGTGAACTTACTTCATATTTGTCTCACTTTTACAGAGTTTTTGATTAACGTAAAAGACTTGTTTTTATTTCATTTCACAAGTAGAATAATGAGCGCGTATTACGATATTCTCCCCTTTCCAATTGAAAAGTGCGTTGAGTATTATTTCGGCAATATTAAATTCATGAGATTTGTGCTAGATAAGGAACAATTTTATCCTTGTATAATACGTTTGCTGAGTAGATCGCATACCTAAGCATCAACCAACTATGCAATACACAGCGTACAGATAAGGTACCAGTAAAGTATTTTCTAACTTTAATTTGAACACATTTCCGCCGACTTAGATTCTGTTTAGATATCAGAACGCCGATGCAGAGTACAAGTATGAAGTGTAGTTTAAACTCTCCCTAACTATGTTCAGCGCTGGATTAATCATGTGCAACTATATCGTTTACCGTACTCTATAAGTGCTAATAGAAGACGTGCTTCAATGCATGGATAAAAAGTCATTGTAGTGTGGTCGTTCTGTGATGTTCCTCATACAAGAAGATAACGAGAATTGCACACACTATTTTTTCTCATGTCTCACGCTAAGTTAATTTACTAGCGTCACTTTAAATCGTTTGACTCTTTGATGAGCTCCCTTAACATAGGTTGAGGCTATTGAGAAGCCCGAGTCTGATAGCTCACGTACGTGGTGAATCTGAAAACCACTTGAGCAGTCGTCCAGGTACACAAGAGACGTCACCCAACGATTTTTGGCAAATCACACGTGGTGAGAACATGTTCACGGGTATACCGATTGCTCTAACAAAAAGTTAGATGACAGTTCTCCCCGCCGCAAAATTCTCCAATGGCCGCTTTGCTGCTACCACGAGTTTTTAAGAACCAACAGCAGCGAGATGCCACGTCATCGCAAATCTCCTGATGAGAGTAAACTTGTCGAAAGATGACGCTCTTTTCCTAACATTTGATTGAAGAAGAATAATCTTATTCATTTGACTGAATAAGATTGAATAAACACCGTTCCACAGAGAGTCGCTGAAATACGAACATTGCTAGCACCGATTTTCGTCGTTTTCTCCCCTTGAAACTGAATTATATTCTGTTTACTGCATCGTATTTTTCCGGGAATGAAGCAGAAGCATTAAGTAATGTGAAAAAGTTTACCCCGTTTTTATCAGAATTTTCCTTCTCGGGATTCAGTAACAAAAAACACTATCCAGTTACTTGAAAGAACAATGAATAATGAACATCCACTTAATACAACACATTTTTTTTCCATTGATGACAAACAGAGTACTCAAGGCAGCCTGTACCAAAACAAAATGCTGTAAGTGAAGACGTGTAAATGCCTGTTACTGGCGATGATAGGGGAATTTTTAGGGGAGGAAATAAAAATTGTGATTTTGAAAAGGGAAATGAAAATTGTGGAACTACTTTTACAATTTTTGAGGCCCGTCAAATTTTGTCATGCTTCAAAACTGCATCAAATAGTTATCGCCAGTGTCCGTTCAAATTTTGCACTAATTTTTGGCACTGTTCCCTGTTGTCATGTGGAGACTGCCTCTTGATTTAGGTGGCCGAGATTACAGGGTTTTTTTAATAGTTTTCTTCACTTTCTAACGTAAAAAATAATGCATAACAGTCTTCGTCTTTCCTCGTTAGCTTGAAAAGTTGACTTCGAATTTACTAACATAAATTTACATTATGCTCTGAGTGTCCTGGCACACTTCAATAAACTCAGGATTAAATATTCTAATCTCTACATTCGCTTCCACTGTTATAGTCTCAGTATACACTCAGCAAGTCTCAACATATATACGAACAATAACTGAAAAAGGAATAGAAAAGTAAGATATCGTTTCATGTATGAGCAAATTACTAGTTCACCATACTTGGCTAATTTCACAAACAATTTATTCATCTCAAAATAAACTGTACGTTTTAGCTCAGTCTGTAATTACAATTTTCAATATTTCGAATTTTCAGTCTTTTCGCTTGTTTTTGTTGGGATATCGTCACCTCTTTTCGTTGCAACAAGATCTTGAAACTTTTTTTCTAATTTTCACCAGAATGAATCGGAACGATTGAAGCGCATGTTGGAAAGTTACCAATAAATAGTGGGTGACGTTCAGGAAAAGTTCATAGAAAACACAAACACTTTGAGCGAACTGGTGATGGTCGCGTGGAATTGATTTGTGTGTTGAATTTCATTTTAAATTTTATGATGAACGCCACGTGTTCCTGCGTTGACGGCCGATGTATTAGGAAAAAGTTTCATTGCGAAATTGATCACTTTGTAACTTATCTTCGTCGAATCTAGTTAAACTCTAACTTGTTGAAACCATGTCACCCAGAAATGAATAGGAATACACTTTAGCCGTCTTATACGTATATTATATTTTGACCCCTACTTAGTTACAAGACCTTACTTCTATTCGTGAAATTTGCATGAAATGTCGTTACAATGTTAACTGTTCGATATTTGTGGCTCGCTTTGCTGACATGCAGCTTCAAATGGAACTCTTACTTAATTTTGAAGAATAGCGGTGGTTAAACTCTATATTTAAATCTGGACGATCATTATAATGCTCGGATTGAGTCATGAGGAAAAATGCCTGAGATTTCCGCTCCTGCACTAAGAGGATGATGTCAGCGTTAAGTTGTTGTCACGGTTCAGATCAAGCTTCTCATAAAATATTTATTATGGACAAGTTGTGCCAAACGTCTCTTGTTGCGTGTTCACTGAGAACTAATTTTTAGCTTCAATTAAATTGGCTAATGCATAATTGACCAACATATCCTAATAATTTGTGTATTCAGTTGATAGAATCTTATTAAAGATAAATTGTTTGCCTATGTTTCAACCGAACATGGAAAAAATTCAATTTCAAATACGTTTGAGTCCTGAAGGTCGCTTCCCGGAGTTGTTTTCTCCCGCATGTGATGGTATATGGCATTGAAATTAGAGAAATATTTTGCGGAGAGATAAAAGACCCTCAAATGAGCCATTTTATTTTATGCACACTTGATTTTATTCACTGATTATGATCCCAGAATACCAAAGAACGCATGTACACGTGCTTTGCCTACATCGAAACTTTAATAGTTATTCTTCATTATAGAGTGTTCAGTACAGCGAAGTCGTCACTTCTGAAACCAAGGTAGTTCTCGAGCTGAGGCCGGATTTTCCAATACTTTACGTCGTCGTAGCGCTACAGCTGCAGCGTAAGTCGACTAAGAACAACTTTAGCTACCATTTGTACTGCTATGACAACCTAAATTGCTGATAAATTCAACCCTGGAGCAGAATTTTGAAGCAAATTACGCCGTTGTAGATGTACAGACGGCATCAAAATTCTCTTGTATCAATTTAGTTACCTCATGTGTTTTTTCAAGCCAAAACCCTCACGCATGTTTCCAAACCAAATTTGAGAAATTTGACCCAGAAAAACTACAAAACGCGATAAGATCGACAGAAGAACTCACAACGCCAGCTGCCCCGCAACAACGACGAAAGTTACATGCTAATCCAGCCCTGACCATTAGGGCTTTAGCCACACGGGGGCGGGAAGCTGGCTCCCATGATGGTGCAGGCGAATGACACAGAGAAAGTCAGGGCGGTGTTGGTGGAAGTCATGAGCATGGTGAAGGTGGAAGTCTGCGACCTCCACACCGTCAGAGCAAGTCTTCCCCTGCGCTCATCATCGTCAGCGTTGTCTATCTTTTGCACCTCAGCCCAAGCTTCAGCGTCTGTGTTCAAAGATCCGTCCACCGTCGCTTGGGGCCTGCACAACAGCTTACATGATGAAATGGGTTCATTTCTTGCACTGAAGTTGAGGCTGCATTTATTAAAAAATCGGTTTATCTCTCTCATATTAAGATTGGAGCTCAATCACGGTGAATCGGGTGTTGAAAATACCTATGATCCAGGTCTTTATTAAATTTTAAGCAATCATTTCAGCTAACAATTTCAATTTCATGAGAAATATCAGTACACTAATCTACATCACTTGGAATAAATCCTTGCATTTCGTATTTCATTTTTTTGTAATTCATCTAGAGGTAGACTTTATACCACACGTGAGAGATTGATGAGTTCAATGATGCCTTAGAGTTTCTTTTTCGCTTCTGATGCTCAGCATTTGGACACTAATCCTTGCCTCCTGCGCAAATTGCAGCTATTGGGCCACTAGATATCCTTCATAAACGTGATTCAAATGTCACTAGATTTGTTTCCTAACTTCACTTCACGTAAACATGCTGTGACACCATGAAACCATGAAAACGAATTCCAGATGCATAATTTATGAATGCTTTGCAAAATGCTCATCAATCAAAAGCTATTTACATTCTTCTGAAGGAAGTCAGACTTGACATCATAATTTTAGGACTTCGCCATTATTCAGAAGCTCGTGAATAAAAACAAACGCATATAGGCTGGAAAATTTCTCCCATCTATCCGCACCCTGACGTCGGTCATGCGTCCTTTTGGCTCGCCTGCAATAACTGCGTTTTATTCGCCACAATTTCGAAACTCATCGCATTCATGTGGCATTAAAAGACTGAGAAATAAATTCCAGAGACTGTTCGTGTCTCTACGAAATATGAATAAAAATCCGGCAAATTTCTCTCGATAAGTGCTGAGATTTATGGAACAATTTCAATCACTGTTAAAAAGGCCTAAATTTTCTTCGAGCTACAATTTCAACATAACCTATGCTAACTCACTCCTTGCTGCCCATTTGCGGCATGAGGTTGAAGCGTCTGAGACGGCGCTTCTTGCAGGCCATCGTGTTCTGGACGGCCACGTTGCACGTCAGCGGCACCGTCGTGAGCGACGTCACGAAGCTGAGCTGCGTCCACGTGCTGATGGCAGCGATGATACGCGCGTCGTCCGGTGATATCGTGCGATACGTCGTCGGCGACAGCGATTTGCCTGTTGTGAATGGAATTTAGGTCACTCTACTCAGCAGCTCTGAAGTAATTCTTGCTTGGTGGAAATGAAATGGTGTTGATGAATTTGTGTTCGCTAAGATTGCAAGTGGCTAAATATCAAATTTAAGTTACTCTACTCAGCAGCTCTGAAGTAATTCTCGCTTGGTGGAAATGAAATGGTGCTGAATTTGTGTTCGCTAAGATTGCAAATGGCCAAATATACGATTTGAAATCATAGAGTTGTCAAAAAGATCACAGGAGAGATTAAACTATCGCTCATCTCAATAGTGGGAATTTAAAAATAAAGCATTCATTCTCATCATGAAATTCTACAGTGTAGCAGAACACCTTCTATTTTTTTGTTTGATGCCAACGTGAAAACCATTCCAGCAATTCAGCTTAAATGACGCTCTCGTGGGTGCGCAGTGATAAAGAAAAGTATTTTCATATCTCACTAGAGACCTTCTCGTGTTCGACTAACGTGGACTAGAACATTTACATTCATTCACAATGTGAAAAATTTCAACACAAGACCCCTTTTAACTCTCGGGTTGAAGTAACTGTTTTTATAAGTTTGAAAAGCTTGTTGGTTAGTTTGCTCGCTTGTCACAGACGAACTTCTCCTCTCGGGAGCATTGAACTCATGTGGAGTGCTCTTTACCGTCATGCAAATCAAATGCTTGAGGAAATGATTCCTCCGCTAGCGTAAATTAAACAAATACTAGCACAAAATTCCATGACCTCCTTTTTCGAACAAAGAATGAGAAAGTTGGTACAATATAGCTAACAATACCATTCATTGAGCTAAACATAGCGAAATTTATGATAAATTTCCCTATTATGGACTGAAAAAATCTCAAATTTTGCATCTCGAAAGAAATCCCAAATTTTACAAACTTAGGCCATGATGATTTTTTATTAATCTTCATATTTAAAGTGAAGGAGTTTCTTCAGACTAGGTGTGTAATTTTCTTCATTTTATTTTCCAGTGAATCTATTCTACTGCTATGGAATAGATATACATAATTTCATTCTGGTGTTCTATATTCATGATAAACATAAATGTTCATATTATTCCGAAATACATGATAAGATGATAATTTGCCTAGATTACATCCATTTATGATAACTTCGATTTCTTTATATTTAATTATTAATGAGTTAAATGCATTTAAGTCTCTAGATCAGGAAAGAGAACTGAAGGGGATTGTCCTATAGCACTACTTGAACTTCTAGGGTATTTGCAAAATTCCTGAGTGAAACTCGAGGGGTATGGTAGTTGTGTCTGTTTTCATCATTGTACCGTGAGGAATTAGCGCTCTTCAGTGGCCACTCACGCTCTACTCACAGCAGGATCAGCATCACCTGCTTCAGGAGTTTGTTGTGCTTTTTGGTTTGTAGTAAGGTAGGTCTCATCATTCATTCTTTACATCTCATTCTTTCTCAAAGGAGAGGACAGAAGACTGTGTAATCTTACAGTTAAGTTGAATGATACACTTTGTAAACATATTACGAATGAAAATGCGGTCTTTAGCTAATACTACTATTATGCCTTGTGCCTCTAATGTTTTCGGCTTACATTTCTACTTGCATTACACACCCTGGCATCTCCAAAATATTTCCTTCGCCAGCGTAGCTAGCTATGCTAAAGAGACGCTGGGATTTTGCCCTCTTCTGGTGCACTTGAATAGGAGAAGCAGAATAATCCATTCATTTATTAGATTAATCTGTGCAACGACACTACAGCGTTTTTGGTGCTAAAGCTCCATTAAGATACGAACGCATAAAATTAGGGTTCTTCCCAATTTTTCGTAAATTCTTGTGACGAAATGACCAGTTTTAATTTCCATGTTAACTCAAATTTATTCTAAAATGACAATTGGGATTTCTCAGCGAATAGATTTATTATTTTTCAATAGCCAAACCTAATCTTACGGAAGAAAATTTGATTTCACAACTAGTAATTCTAGTTTCAACATGGGCAAGTCTAATTTTGACATGATCAATTTTAATTCTACGGTTTCTGAATAAACTTACACAAGGCATAAAACTCGTATTAGCAGAAGACCGCAATTTCATTCGTAATATGTGTACAAAGTGTTTCATTGAACTTAACTGTAAGATTACATTCTTTAACCGATTTTTTGACCTTTCTAATTACAGCTCCATACTCCTCGTCACTCGTCACTGTACGACTTATAATTGTAGTCAATTTCCACGCTGCACACCTCCGTTACATACCTCCGTACACCTAGTTCTTCCCCACCACACTCTTCGCTAATGCCTACCTTGCAAACTCACAGCACCCACATCTCCGCCGTTACTCACCATTCGGCATCTCTTCGGATGACACCAGCACCATCCACATGAGGATGAACATGAATTTCAACGGAAGCGGCTGCTTCATCTCGTTCATTATGTGAGAGTCACTCAGAGGCAATTTCTGATCTGTGTTTTCTAATCAATGTTTGTATTTTTGACCTGTCGTCCCTGGAATGACCTGCAATTCAGTTCGGTTTATTACTCTGGAAATGAGGACATGGTCATTGGTCTTTCACGTCAGTGCCCAAACTTGTAATCCAAGTTGGGGAATCTCACGAGTTGGGGAATCTCACGGCTTGGCTTCACGCATCTTTTGCGCAACATGAATGGAGTACAGGGAACGAGATGGGGATTTGACTTTTTACATGTTACCTCACTTGACTACGTTTATTCGCTAATAGCCTTCTAGAAGTAATCGGATAAATATTGAGACTCCTAACAATAATTTGAACTAAAGCGGGCATGAAACATTTCGTGGTACCATATTGGAAGTACTTAAATTCGCTGTTGGCCTGCAAGAATTGACCGAATTGAAGCCTCAGACTCTCAATCAATAACGTAAATCTAAACACATAGAAAGGGTCTTGCGATGACTTTAGAAGAGGTAAAAAATTATGGGAGTTTTTTTACCAGCACAATTCTAGGGACCTTTACAGACGAGCTACTATGTATTCAATTTATCCTTCATTATCTCTATGGGACAAAGAATCAAATCCTCTTCAATTGCTTGATTGTATTCTGCTCATGATCTGACTGGGTGCCCACATGGCGATCCTGTTTTCGGAATTATTGCTGGGGTTATCACTACATGCTGCAGGATGTTAGTATATATTAAGGTTACAGATTGAATTATCAGATAGTTTAAGCTTCCTCAATCACATCAAAGATGTACCAAATAGAGGAACTATTATTTTGTGGTAGTTTCCGAAACGAGATTGAACGGAGAAAAAAATTGAAAAAGACGAATCGATTGTTGCATTTCTCTCAACTTAAACTCGATAGATCTAAAATTTGATGACAGAATATATTTTTTAATATAAATAGTCTCAATGGCTGAATGTATAGAATCTATTTATCAAGATGTACACGAAATACTGTATGCTCTATTGAGTTAGTTTATTTTGCTGAGAACTCGTTTCATCTACCAGATTTGGAATTCATTGTACCGTCAGCATAAGCGCTCATCATAATTCAAAGTCACCCATCTGTAAATACAGGATACTGAACAACAAGAGTCTGAAGTTCCGTCTCCAGGAAGGGAACAAGCACCAAGTATTTGAATCAACTCTTCGTCATTCTTGTTAAGTGGTGCACCATGAGCCTCGTGCTATGATCATCTGAATGCGTAACATTACTTCAGTCTTAATTTAGCCGTAAACAGCAAAATCAATTGATGCTGCCACGTGCACTTCATTCCGGGTACATTTTTCACCGTTAAGAGGTGTACATTTCGAAAGAGTTTCATGTCTGTACATTTATCTTGATATACATCTTTCTATAACTTACAGTTGTAATGATGCGAAAAATGTTGTCATAGGTATTATTGTCAATTCATTCTCATCTGTAAGCAGTCATCACTTTAAAATCAAAATAAAACTGAGAAAATTCTGATCAAAATTTCAGGAATGTGTTGGATTACATAGTCAAAAAGCTCTACGGATATTTTGTTGCATGTTTCAGTACCCAGAATTAGTTTTAAACGTCTATTCTTACAACGGAGAATGAGAAGTTTGGGTCTGCTTGTGTAGTGCGAGAGACAAGCATATGCAGGCGACGTAAAATTTCTTCAGGATGTCCTCATACCCAAGACTAGTGAATCATTACGCGTATTCCTCTCTTTGGAACATCTTTGTGGTGTTTAGGGAGGCTTACACTAACTTTTAACACTTTGACCGCAACGTGAGCCACCGGTGGCCACGAAGGAGATTGTCATGATTCTGCTGACCGACCAGCAGTCACAAACTTAATTCTCATAAATACTAGGTTAAAGCTGAATGAAGACTCAATCCAGTTGATCCTAGCAATTTTCTAAATTGCTTACTAATATAAACTTTGAATTTGAGTTGAATATTGAACTTTAGTTCAACCAATTGCGGTCAACGTGTTAATCTTCACTTTACTCGCATTGTACCTGGATGTTGCGTACTTAGTGCGGCCACCAATTAAAATTCGGTTGCTCACTTTATTTGTAGATCATTTCGTAGTTATTGAGAAAATTTGATTGTCTTTGATGACGCCGTCGACCCATACGAGCCTGTATAGCTTGTACTACAATCCAAAGCAATCTGTAGCTGAAGGAAAATTAGAATTTTTTCTGCTAGAAATAGAACAAAATTTCTCATTAAATGCGCTCTCTGAGCAATGCTAAGAATATGCCATCACATGTGAGTTTCTCAAAATCCAAATGTGATGTCTGGTGCAATAAAAAAACAGTAGCAATCAACCTCACATTCCGGGATGTGTGCCTGCCACGCAAGGGTTGACAATTCGCTCCCCAGTTTCTTTATTCGCTGCTCAGATTTGGAATGAAGTGTAGCCAAAGACTTCAAGTCAATTGACTCGAGGAGATTAAGTTCATTAATGCAATACTCGCACCACGTATTTTTCTAAATATCACCCAGACCTGAAATTTAAGTTTGTCTGAAAGGTTCAAGACACTGCTCAGTAATTATTATTATGAGAGTCATTCCGTCTATAATTATAGCCGTCCAAATACACTAAAGGTAAATTTCCCCCGCTGTATAGTATTGACTTTTGAACTTGTCTGTTATTTGAAGGGTTAAACAATGTTTCTGAAAGTTTCTAGTCATCTTCCTTTTCTCTTTTCAGCTGAATTGTGTTTATTTAGAAAAATCTCATAATTATTAAAATACTCTTGTCAAGATGTTTCAGAACAGAATGCGACAAACACTTGATTGCCTTCTCTGCTATTAGAATACAGAGTCATCATCGATAACTTGAGCGTCTTCTTTGAAAATGCACTTGAAAATTTCTACTGGTAAGCTTTATTTTGAATCAGTCTTATTCCTTCATATTCTCAGTTCTGAGCAACGTACGGTATGCTCCCAGTTCTTCAAAGCTCTTTCTCCTCGATTTCTTCCAACACGATAAAGCCATCTTATTTGCACTTTGCTGCACTTTAGAAGGCTATTCTTGACATGTTTTTACAATGATTGCAGACTCTCTTGTTGGTGCTCAAACTCGACAACGAAAGCCTCGATTTCCGCTGCGGTGGCCTACCTGTGCTTCAGTGCTAGACCTAAGAACGTTACATTACTCAAAACCTCATGTCGGAGACCTTATAAAAGTCCTAATACACTCTTTTTGCGCCTGTTTTTTCAGTCATCGGCTCGAACTCGTGTTCTTAGTATGTGCAAAAAACTCAAGGAAAAGCCACGAGCGTATACTTGGACTGTCATTCAATGGTTATCTGTTTTTATTTCAAATGAAAATTTAAAACAACAACATAAATCCGATGATGTCATAGAGGATTTCAAAGAAAACTCGGTGTAATTCATCTTTGCAAAAACTTTTTCACTGCGCAGGGAAATCCGTCCAGCAAAATTAAGTTCCTCTGATTCAGAAAAACTGAGGAAGTTGCGACAGAAGACATCGGAATAGCATGCTCAGTTAACGATTTTTACCTAGAATATTTGCTGTAGAGGGGAGCGTCAGGCAACTCTGTTAACTGTGATCCAAGCCTAGCCTCTACTTACGTCCGTTATTCTATTCTGAATTGCGAAGACATTTTCAAAATTAAATTATAGATTAATTCGTTTTCGATGCTAGACAAGTTTTAACAGAATTTTCATTAATATCATTATGCTATTGAATGTTTAAGTCATTTTCTGCTGGTCAAGAGGGGCACTTATAGCTGAGTTCTCAAGTTGTTGTTCAAAATTTATATCACTCAACAAAACCTTTAACGAGAATAAATTTGTCATATATTAAAGAGAATTTTTAAACGACCCTATTCGAGCCTACATACGATAAAAAACATAATTTTCACATTTGCTCAAACGAAAATATCTGTTCCTTGACATTTTATTTAAAAAATTTATGTGCAACACATGTTTTACTCATGCACTTGCGATGATTAATCTTCACCTTTCTACATCAATTTATAAGTTAAATTGTTTCACTATAAAAGCGTACGTTCGGTTCTGCATTTACCTATGTAGTCATAGTCAAGGCTTTCATCTCCTTGGAACTCGAGTAAAATCTTTAATTTAACACGCTGCGGTGCCCATGTTGTGATGCAGTGTTTTTCACTAATTTTTATAGCAAGAGAGACACTTTGGTTAAACGCATTGATTGAGAACCGCAGCTCCTACAAGTTAGCGTATATTACATAAATTGTATATTAATAAATTAATTCGTGTATTTTTCGAAAGCCGATTTTTCGGGCCGCTTTAAGTCATCGCGAGCTGTACAATGAATACCACTGGTGTGATGCATAAGGTGCGGACGAGGAAGGCAGTACGGCATAATACGTGTACTATGAAACACGTAATAATACGCTTAATACAGTAAATAATACTGGCACATCCATTCGTATATTGACTATGATGTACGGGCGATAAATGTTATAATTTACTTCCTTTGCATGATAATTACACAGCTTTACTTATCTGGTGTGTGCATGAACTCATTTTTTAATCTTATGTCACAGCTTTGCCGTTCCTTCCGATTTTCTTGACAGTTTGACAAGTCGGCCGATCAAATGGATTCTCTATGTAAAATTATTTGAAATTATTCAAATAATGAAGATCGCGGAAACACCAGCTTTAAATGTTCAACTAACAACAAACATCACTCATTTTCCTGTAGTAAATCTCTTTCTCTGTTTGAGTGTTATGCATTTCTGTGGGTATTTATTTGGCCTTATTCTAGTGTTAAAATTATATTAAACCAAATTATTAGTATAAGTCAAAACTAAAGAGCATAACTGTCAGTAATAAAATATTGTAGATGGGTGAAGTTCAATCACAATAAGAGCAAAGATTTTTATTTGTAAACCAACAAAACGTCCGTGTATAATTGGATCCCTTACTTACTAATTACGACGATAGACTGCACTCAGAGCAATCATTGAACAGTTTTGCTAGTTTGAACAGCGGCACCAAAGCAACGCCAGAATTTGTCGATTGTTCATAATTTTTTATATTAGCAATGGGTATTCCGTACTATAGTTTATCAACTTCACCATCATTACAGGTTCATGACTGCTCATGGAAGTGTAAAATCTTCCCTCATAAAATTTAATCAATTCCCTTTCTCATGTCATGTGTATTGATTGTTCAATACAAGATTATTCAAAAGCACGAACAATGATGACGTGTCCAAGAGCTTTACAAACTCTCGTGGGTGCGCGCTGCCACACAGGCACCTGCCAACTTTGTAAAATTAACCCATACCGATATTGTCAAGAGCTTGGCTCTTTGGAGGAGGGGGTAAATTTTTGTTCCGATTTCCTAGTCACTGGAATGCGGATTGAACCCGGAAAATTCTCATGATTTATCGGCAGGGTTGAAGTGTCTCGTCATTTATTGACTTGTATTGCGAGTGAGCACTTCCCTCCTGCTTTAAAATATGCTAACATCAATAGCACTTTGGTGACTTGATCGTTTTAGGAAACGATATTAAATTAAGAGCATTATGACCACCTAGAGTGCGGGCAAATCTGAGCGTATGATCAAAATCAATGGTTTTGGATGGCACCTTTGTTTTTGGTTGTCATCTCTTTACTTCTATAAAGTGATTAATGAAATTACAACATAGTGTCCCTGCGCCGTAAAAGTAATAAGCATATTCTTCGTTAGAGCAGCACTTCATGCCGGAAAGCTGTTTGTGAATGAACTGTTAAATGCGTGTCCTTACTTCAGTCGATTCCTGCATTTGCATGGCGAGATGGCATTCAATTGAATTTTTATCAATATTAATAAATTGAAAACTAGAATAGGAAAATTTATACTTATGGTAAAGTCAGAAAGACAAACAAAGCAAGCAAGCCACCAGCTAACTGTGTAAAATTAGGTTAAGGGATGTACAAGAGTTGGAAATATCGATTAACGAGCATTTTTGTGCTTGTATAGCACTTGTGTTTAGTACTTATTTTATTGCCATTTACAGCTAATTATTTTTCTCAGACTAATAACTTATTTTATTGCCAGTTAGATACTACAGATTTACGTTTTTCCAGACCAATAATTTTTTCACGCAACTTTCGGCGCAGAGAACAACTGACATGAACTTCAAAGTCGTCGCAGCGCTCGGGATGCTCTTCAGTGTCCGTAAGTGTTCCATAAAAAATAGTGAAACAACACTTAAAAATTAAAAAAAAAAATCTGTAATGAAATTTTGTTAGGTCAAGTCTGTGCTACTGTGCGTGTGTGTGTGTGTGTGTGTCTGCAGTTAAAATTTTTGCATGCGTAATGAAGTTTTTTCGAAAAACGTCCTTCCTTTACTTCAGTTTCAACCAACTGTATTTAAATAATACTTGAAAACGACACTTATTCCTAAGTAATTGAGGATATTTTACAGAGCAACTCACACTTGTTCGAGGTATGCATTATTCCCTCTTAAAAACTCTAAGAATATAAGGAATATGGAAAACTAAATTCACGTAGCGCTGCGCCGAAAAGGTAACCAAAAATCAGATAGCAGCATGATGGAAAAAATAAAACTTCAAAGCTTCTCGGCTTCGAAAAATTGCTCTTATCGAAAAACATTAGGATAACGCAACTGCCAATAATTACATTGGAGGAAAGGATGGTAATCTATGCTCATGCAGAAAACAACATCTTCATTCAAGCCAAGCACATCCTTGTAACAACCAAACGTTCAAGTTCCCATGAAACAACAATATTTCATTGATATTTTAGGGACAATTTCGGTCACCAACCACACACGGTCGAATAATCCCAATCCTATATTGTGTAATAGCTGTTGCAGTCGCAATTTGCACGATTTCGGTCACCAACTACACGCGGTCGAATAATCCCAATCCTATATTGTGCATTGTTGCAGTTGCAATGGAAGAAAAAGACGGTCGTATCCTGGGTGCACTGAGCACCATAACGCACCTCACCTTCAGCACCTTCGTCACCACCGTCCCCAACACCTGCTACCAAACCATCGTCAGCAACCTCTGTAGCGGGAAGAGACGTGCGCTGGCTCCTCACCACCGACTGCTCATGTCGTACCGGTGAGGGGAAAAGCCGCAATTTTAACTAATCGTGGCGAGTATGAACAGTACTATAGTTTTATCAACTTCCCCATCATCCGTATAAACCATTCACCATCATTTAAGACTAAACTCCGTGAATAGTCTTGAAAACATGTTGAAATTTTAAATTTTTTCAGCAGTTTAGGGTTTTCATTTTCTTCCAAAAATGAACCGATCGCTCCATTATTACAATCGTGTAGCAATTGGAGTGTTTTTATATCTTGCTTTGAAATAAGATGAAGTTCACGCTCATTGAGTTGCAAGGCTTAGCTGCAACCCTCTTTTACTCGATCGTCTTCCCGCTTTCTGTGCATAGTTGCGGAAGGGGCTGATCGCTCTAGTGAATGTCACGCCTCCGCGATTTGAGTTTAAGTCTTTCTCGTGCAAATTCCAATGCTTTGCTCTTACGCTGTCAAACGACACAAAGAAAAGAGGATAATTTTGCAAAATTCCTCACGCTGAAAATTTAAATTCAGTGCGTCAAGGAAAATTTGCCGTACCAAATAAATAAATTATTGCGTCTGAGAGGAATATTTACAATAAGCGTTTTGCCTTTCCTTCACCTAGAATGGAAAATCCAATCGAGTTAAGCGGGACACAAGTCTCAAATTCAGCGTCGAATCGTCCGCCTCTCGTGGACATTCTGCCAGACGAAGGGGCTCCGAGAGCGGGCCGCTTTGCTGTGACAGTTTGGAGTTCCGTCACCACGACGTACACCATCACCTCAACCTTTACGAACCCATCTATGACGTATTCGGTCTCCTTCTTGTGCAGCGCCGCCTCTGCGGTGTTTCCAAATTCTTGTGTTGGGTAAACTTGATTGGTGTAAACCAAATTATCGATCTCTCATTGGTTGCATGAGTTTCGTTATCCAGGGTATGAATGCTACTCGGACATTGCACCACAAAGGGGAAGGGGTAATTTAATTAAATTTGTTTTTAAAAATTTACTCACACATGATATTGAAGGGGGAGACTACCTAAAGCACAAAGCTGATGAAACAAACCTTTCAAAAAGGGAAATAAAAGTTGCTTAATGCTTGGTAATTTCTTGCGCTTATTCTTGTTGTCGCTGCTTTCTCCTTTTTAGAGGATTCCAAATTTATCTCACCCTTGCGCCGAAAGCCCATACATTTCTGTAGACAGAACGTAAAGACTGGTCTTTGAAAGCTATGAAGTTGATCTACTGTTCATCCTGTGATGGACATGAGAGACGAAAATATTTTAAAATTGAAAGAGAATATTTTTGCATTAAATTACAATATGTTCGGACTTGCCGCATGAACTACCTACCTAATACACCACATCGTTCAGACGGAATGGAGAGGATGGTGCAAGTTAGACGGGGGATAACCTGGAGCTTCAAATTTTATCAAGAAATGGAGGGTTATAATATCCCTTTGCATCAATCGATCACTCACTTCAGATTACTTACTGAAGTTTTACTGGAGAGCGTTTCTGCATACAAACTTAAATGCAGTTTCCCCTGAATTTATTAAGCAAAATATTAATCTCTCATCCAGAGAATATCTCATACATTCGTAGAATTTACAGAAACTAAACATTGTTCATCTGTGGGCTGGAATTTTTTTGGTAATTCATTTTTTCAGTTAAGGAATTACCACATTAGAAACAAAATGTCATGAGTTAGGGATCAACGGCTACATGTCCCCCAATTTCGTCGTTGCTAAAAGACATTTTGCAGCTAAATTTAATATTCCACTTAGGGTTTTCAGATCAAAATTTTCCCCCCCTAAAAGATTATTTACTGATTGAACAATATTAAGAGCATGCATTTTCTCCTGGAGCTAAGTTCTTGCCAGTGAATTATTTAAACTCTAGCAATTAAATGAAATGTAGCAACTGAAGGCAATTTAACCGTGACAAAAGTTTGTATCTTTCATGGCGCACCTATTAAATTGCCAGTCGCGTTTGCCAAACGGTGTTCTTCAACGACAATATATTTATGGGATTTGATAGAGATAAATAAAATTGTAAAATCTTTCAAGGACATTTTTTTTCCCGTTTCTGCAGTTATTACGAAGAGCGTAACGCAGTCAATCTTCAAGTTATGTATCATCTTACGCAAACCTTGACTTTTAAGCGGATGAAAATTGGTCTCAGATATTTCCTATTACTTACAACTAGAATCAAGTATCGCATTAATTGAACAACAGCAACAAATATTTACCCGCATAAATTAAGGTTCACATGAAATAGCGTCAAGTAACTCAGTTTCAGTCTGTATTGTCTGCGTTTGAACTCAAAATGCAAATGATTGTTTTGTTTTAATGGCACGCTGTTAAGAAAGAGTGAAGTTTCAATTTGCTGGTAGTTTAGTTTCAATTTGTTAGTATTTGTTTGTAATGACGTTTCACAATAATTGTATCAATTACGAAGAAATACGATCAATTTTTCTTGTTGATAAGGCCATTTATTTTGAATACTTTAAATTACTTACATCTGAATCTCTGTAAATAATTCATATTATTACGTACTGCACGCACGATGCTCTCAATAATTTTTAATGTAAGAAAAAACTCAGGTTTTTGTGTTTTTATTGAATACGTTGAGTTATTATGGGTGGGCGTCTGTATGCCATCAAACGAAGGAAAAAGGGATGGACAAAGCTTCGTTGGAATTTTTCAAGAATTAAGACTTTGCGTTAACAATGGTGACTTTAATTACTTCATGAATAATGACAATATATGAATTTTTGAGTTATTTCATTCTTCCTATTCTTTCCAATTTTTTCAATAACGGTGGCAATATTGTGAAAATGGTAATGAGTAAATATATCATCATCTAAGATGTTAAAACAAAAACGACGGCAAAAAGGAAAAAATAGAAATTAATATCCAAAATAGACGAGAAAATTGGCTCTTTAAACTTGAGAGCGTCTATTGGCACCGATACTTTCAATGCATCCCGGACTTTATGTCAAATTTATTAAAGGAGAAAGGGAAAGACCATACCGTGTGAGAGGACATGTGGTTTTGAATATAGGTGAGCGGTACAAAATACTAAAACTTTTAAAGTTCAGTGTTTCCAATTTTTATACAATTGAATACCAGTTTTAAAAATTTAAAGGTAAAATTTTTGTTATGTAAATCTATTTCCATTGCTTTAAATTTAATATCTTATATTATTCACTTCTCGCTTGTGCTCGCACGAAATATATTGTCGTAATAATAAGAAGCAATTAGGTAAAATGAATTTTTCGAAAATATATATTTAACGTAAATAATCATAAAATGTATGTATTCATTCTCTAAACTACCATGTAATACTGAATCCCTTCATTTAGTGATTAATTACTAAATTCCTAAACCATCGGTAGTATTGAATCACTACGAAGATCGACCCAGTAAACTATTTGTCTTCGGTGCTGCGCACGAAATATTTGCATTTTCTTTGCTATGTCATTAAATGAAAGGTTCATGTCCATTACTTCTTTGCCAGTTTTTGTACCACGTTGTCTCAGAACTTTATTCCTGTACGCGGCAGATTTCACTATCCATGAACACTCGTGTTCTGGAAAAGCGTCTATGAAACGCAATGTTTGCGCCCTTGTCCAGTCTACATCGGAGCTCGACATGACACAATACCTCATTTCACAATTTTCTTTACCGCACTGAAATTGAGCACTCTGGGCCGCTGGCACGGATGCAGGGCTGCCAGTCAACTTTTTCCAAAATCCCCAGACTGAGCCCTGAAATTTCCCCAGATCGTAAAAATATTCCCCAGATATTTTTGAAAGTAATAAGTACAAAATTTATGCTTATCTTCAATACATTTTTAGGTTTATCCTTCATTTTCGTCATTAATGTCAGCATGAAAGCCAATAGACTTTGATTCTTTCAATAGTTTTAATCAGTGTTGGTATCTTTGATAGGCGGCTCCACTTAACCCTTTAACGCCCAAGAGGACTCTACGGTCCTCTTTCGAAAATAGCCTCAATAGATAGTATTTCTCGTTAAATTAGTTCCCTAATTTGTTCTTTGGAGTTCACTGCCGAGTGGCAGTTCATTCCTCATCCTGATATCAGTGATTACCTAATGCCGGCGCCAGTTTATTGACGGTGGTTGTGATAACCGTAATATGAGTACAAAATTAATTCTTGGTCAGTTTCTAAACTTTTTACTGGGTCCCACGTAGCACACTTTGCATTATTTCTTGCTAATCTTTGCTTGGTAAGGAAGCGGTCTTTGGCAGTTTCTGATTTTAAGGAATTGTTAATTTTATTTTTTATACAGTTAAGTGGAGGAAATATTTTTTCAACAGATGCAGACGAAAACGTAAGCAAGTGAGACAAGTCATAAAATATGAAAGGATACCAAATTTAGGGTCGCCCAAGCCATCTTTCAATTCACTAATGATTTCCAATACCGGATAATTGTGCATTCCTTACCGATAGGTCAGCTGCAATTAGGTGAAAACTTCTCCACTCGTCGTCTATCTTATTTAGCTGAGCTTCATCAATAAGCGAGGGGATGTGCCACTTGGTCATCATCGTTTGGCGCTTTCTTTTTGAAAAATTGTGCGCTGTCAACTTTCGATTCGGTAAGTTCATAAGTTTTCTTATGCTTTTCGGATTCCTTGTGTTTCTGTAGGGTAGAATTGTTCGCACTTTCGAATATGATATTGCAGCATTTACAACCGACACGGTTTCCATCTTTATCTTTCTGTAGCCAGTCTTTGAAT
>JACJUY010001763.1:9283-62395 GCA_014220935.1 Platorchestia sp. MABIK
CCATCCTCCGTCACATCCCCACCCCCACCACCCATTCTCCGTCACATTCCCAGCCCCACCTCCCCACTTGGCTCCCCTGCTTAGGATGCGCTGCACCGCCGGCCGTCAGCGGAGTTCGAGCAGCTAATGCGCGCGTTTTCACACTCGCGTAACTTCTCTCAAAGTCCTGACAATTTCCAGCAAAACGCCGCCTTTTCAATTACCCGGAAGCCCCCAAATGCGAAGTGCGCGCTCTTAAAACTGACGCTAGCCGACCGTCAACATCGCACAGCAACTACAGCTCGTCTGCCCACGTCAAATTGACGGAATTGTAACCATCTTTTGCTCTATTCCATTTTTGTAATGATGTGGCTAAAATTTTGGATGTTTCACCTTTGAAAACTGTTGCTTAACAGTATGGGTAAATTGGATGCTATCGTTGAGTAATAGCTCAGTTCAAGGTGTACTGTATTCATTAGCTTATTTATTTCTCCTTACGCTATATATGTCATCAATACGCAAGCGGGCAAGTAGTGCTCCAAGCAGTAATTTGTTGTTTCCGTTCCAAGTTAGTTTGAAATTATGAAACACTGCAAGGATTCCCACAGCCTTGCAGAAGCAGTATTTTTTTTCAAATCGAAACTAGAGCTCTGCAATGGCAACTTCCGGGGTCGATGAAGTTTCTGCAATATATTATGCAGCGCTTGTTGCTTAAACGAGACATCTTCGTCTGAATAACCAACGAGTATCTGCATTTCTAAAGAAAAAATCTTGCTGTATTGTAATAAAAAATGCTAGAATAGTAACTTGTTCTGACATACATCGTGAATTTTCATTTACTTTTTATTCTCTTCTTGATCTTGCATTCAGTTAATGATTATTATGTCTATGGGTGGAGAATTTGCTCACCATGAAAGGAATTGTAGATAACGGAAGTGGAGTTTGTAATCACCATTGACATCTTTTTCCTCGGGCTCTAATTGTTTCACTAATAGCTAATGCATGTGACCTCAACCTCGAGGCGAAAGAATATAATGTCGTTCAGAACATACCCAATGCGTCATGTGCATGTATTATTTGTCGAACGAATGATTAACCCTCAGTGACGCATTTTCTGTGATCATTAACCGTTGATTGTACACATTAGTTTTGAGGTGAATTATTTCTCCCCATTACAAACCAAAATCAACTGTCGATGTATGGTTTCCGTTAAACACCTCATTCAATAATCTAAACTCAACGAACCTGGGCGTGAAGCTGACAATCCCGCTTTACTTTCCTGAAAAGTTCCTTTCGGACGTCGCTTTTGAGTCTTTCTTCGAGTTCCGATGAATTGTAATTTGGGATTTTACCCAGCCATCGGCAGCTCACTGATCCGCCAAAAAAACAGCAATCAGTTCCGCGTGCAATCAGCGGTTGGGGCTGCTTCCCTGTAGCCCGTGCCCGGACTACACATGCAATCACTGGCTCCAATTAAGGAAGGAATTTAAACGAGCATTCCAGCCGCTGCTCTGTTTCAATAGCAAAACTTTTGAGCAAAACTACGCGCTCTGTGCGAGGGTGAAGCCGCGATAAGCTTTAATGCTCGCTAATGATCTCATTGAAGCCTAGTTTCGGAGAGTCACAGAACAAATTTGCCGCTATTAAGAACACGAGTAAAAGTTCGCTGAGCTAGAATTTCCCAACTCTGGCGAAAATCGTTTCTTGATTGAGCGATTTCCAGAGAAACTTTAACAGTTGGCACCAGCGTAGAGATCAAACGTCTCTCATAAGCTGGTGGTGGTTTTTGTCGGTTCGCTGCGATGCTGACGTGAACTGCAACTGGCTTCCCTCTTTAGCAATACTTCTCTTGTAAGAAAATGTTACAATATTACATACTAATTGATTTGAGATGTTAAGGTTTCGTGACGTAAAATTTGGTAATTCGTTCCCTCTTTTGCAATGCCTCGCTGGTGATAAAAGTTGCTGTCAAACACAAAAATGGCTTGAGGCAGCGCAAAGATTTCTAAGGCAACTCCCTTCGTAATTTTTATCGAGTAATTCGTAAGTCTTGTGCTTTCATTGCTGGAGTCAATCAAGAACCGAGTTTCTAGAAACTGATTCAACAATAACGCAGAGTTAAGTAAAATGTGAGAGGTTATTTTAGGTACATTTCTTCGTGATTTTACTGAACTAGGAAGAATATGGTTCGATCGTTCAATAAAATATTTTCGGTTAGAATTATGCTGGTATTTTATCAACATCTGATACTTATTGTTATTCACAACGTGAAGATACATCGAGGAATTCTTTTCTTACCTCCATCTTTTTCGAGTGATAAGTTTCACCAAGTCATAATAAATTTAACCTTCTGTAAACGATTCATGTTCTTAAATTAAAAAAAACTCATTCCTCAATAACATTTTCAATTATACTAATGTTGAAATTTCTTCATCATTCAGATTGTAATATCCTGTGTTCATTGGGAATGAAACCATAAGTGCAATCTGTAATTGGGATGTTCAAGGACTCCTTTTACTGGTACATGTAGTTAGTTTTGTCACCCATTTGGATTTTTGGTACCGATAAATATGATCGCAGAACTTCTGGGAAATCGCTTGTGCTCTTTGCTCTCTCGCTTCTTTCTCCTTGGTTCACTCATTTCGCCCGTGTTGTATTAGGTTGTTTTATAATTTCATTTTGTGCGGCTTGATGCCTTCGCTCTCTTATTTCGCCTCTCCGGACAATAGCTTCTTCTTCAGCTTCGTTGTTTAACACTTGCAGTTATCGTAGTATTATCTCTGTCCTCCGTCTGTCAGATTTACCTCTTTCTCCGTGTAAAAATACTGTGAAGTAAATGAACAGTAAATAAACATGGATGCCTGGTGGTATTGAATATTATCTATCCACATACTTATAAAATTAAAATCTGTGTTTGTTTTTATGCTGGCATGCTTTTATGGATATCACCATATGTGCCCTGATGATGATGATAATGGCTCAGAACTAAATTCATTCTCCTGCTTTCAGTAATAACCCAAGGGAAAAATTCTACATCTCGCATCAGGTAACAACAAAAGATAAAATTTGTTCAGATGATTTCGATAGCAATGATGAGTGCATACAATTTAATCTTCCGGTAAGAAAAAGAAAGAAAAAGAAAAAACATTTATTTCCAATAAAGGATGTATTGCGGATACAATCTGTTCCAAATTGCCGTTTTCTGAATAATTCTTCCCTAAAATTAGTTGAACCAAACCAGAATAAACAAACCAGTAATTTTAGACTATACTTAGATCGGTACTATCAATGAGAAATAACTCGAAACAGCTGTTTAGTACATTGAATACAGTATTTTTTGAGCTGTTTTGAAAAGCGTGCCACTCAAGAGACAACCGCAAATGGATACTCAGTTTTCAAGTCGCTTACTGAAGTTCACCGAAGGCATTTGAATCACGTCGCACGGAGCATTGATTCTGTGAGTTATTGCTGCCTTTAGATCTTCAGTGCTTGAACTCAAAACATGTCGCGTTGAAATTCGAGTGAATATCCAAACGCATGCAAAATTTTACCATCTTATTTGGAACCATAGATCTTAACGATCAAGATAGGTGAAGAATTCGATAACTCTTAAACGTAATTAAAACCGAATCCTTTGAAATAATGGGCCGGAATCAGACTCGCTAACGTTATCTTCATCGAAAATTCCAAGGCACCACAAGCAAGACTTTTTTTTTAGCTCAGACCACACGCACAATGAAATTTAAGGGGGCGAAAATATTTTTTACATAGCGTTATTAGTTTCTTTTCCATAAACCTTCACCGAGGGCAACGATCGGTAGTGCAACTCGCGAGGGTTAGTGTCAGACCTCTATTGAAAGATGGATTAATTGAACATTCTTTGAAATGAAAGAGCGCTTCACAGTTGCAGACCAGAGCAGCCGTTCATGGAAAGAATTCTTTATATTTCGTACTGAGAGGAAGTTGTTAGTTTCCTAATTACTCTCGCCCAATTTTGAACAGCTAAATTGAATTTATTGTACTTTACAGTTGCGTAAAGATTTTCTTGTAGCGTTATTGGTTTCTTTTTCATAAAACTATGCTAACCTACATCCTCATCACCTGGTCGTATACGTAACCTTATTCAAAGGGTCACGGGATGTATGTAATTTTACTATTTATTTGCTTTGTCAAAGATAATGAACTCTCTCTCCTTGAGTATTAGTAATGAGCGAAGTGAAAATCATTCAATTAGTTTTTAAACATACACTAACTGTAATTGCTCTTCAAATAATTTGAAAAAAAAACAACCAAGTGCGTGAAAAAATCTCAATGAGGCAGGCTTTAAAACCTTTCCAGGTTTCCTCTTAATGGTGGAATGAAAACGAACGCCCAACACAATACTAATACGGCTTGTGTTTCAAAAACAGAATTTTCCTGTCGCTAAGCAGAGTTCAGGAAGTCGCTCCGAATTACTCGACGTTCACAAAACCAAGTACTCACCATCAAGTATAGTTTTTTTCACTTTTTTGGAGGTTGCCGCTAATTTCCTGTTGGTAATGCTAGCGCGGACGGACAGACCAGCCCAGTGCGCCGCATGTGAGCAAGCAAAGAATAACTTCATTTTATTTGTTTTATTTTGTGAGGGGTTAACTGTAGGGTACTCATGCCCTGGTAACTAAGTAGTTTAACGGTGAATAGGTGTTGCTAACACGTTTTATTATTTCAAAGTAAGTATGTTCGAGTGTAAGACAATATCTATACACATGTAGAAATAAATAAATGCGCTATAATTGTTACAAATATGATGAATGAATAGAATTTTAGATGTAAAAAAACGTTTATAACAGGACGAATGGCACACTGACATGAGGGAATAAGAACCACTGTCAACAGCAAAAAAAACACGTAACGATAGACTCCCCTATACCTTTCTTAAGGGACCTTCTCTTCTTAAATAAACTTCCTTCCGTCCTTCGAAGGCTTAGAAGAAGCTTCCTGAACAGCGAGGCGTACATCAATGTTTATCTCGACAACTTGTGTGTTTGCTGCGCCTCGTGTAATCGAATTCCTCAGGTCAAAAAGAACTTCAACGAAGTGAGTAACTCAATTTAGCCTTTCCTTATGAAAATGGTAAGGCCGCTTCCAGAACAACTTTCACCGAAAATGAGGAGACTTTTCCCCCTTCATTGTTTCCTCTTTGTTTGGCACTCGGAAAATAAAATAGTTCAATTTTAGGCGCTAAATCCATTGTGTTTCGTTGATGATGGAAAAAATATCTGCAGTTAGCTATGAAATTATTCGTTTTTTCTATCAATTATCTAATATCTTGTTGTATCCTAGAATTAATGATCGTAGGATGCAAAGCTTTTGTGCTATTAACTTTCTAGAAATGAATGAGAAACTACATTGTCACGAAGGAAGTATTAAATTTCTAAGGTTTCGCGTGAAATTTGCTGAGAAAAAATCGAATTATTCCTTCAGTAATTAGAATCAAACACAATATCATGATTTTGGTAGTCAAGGCATGGCGTTTCATCTTGATCATTTTCAATGCATTTAAATGAGATTTGAATGGCTGTCTACTAGGGGTGTCCACCATTTTTCATTCGTTGTACGTTATAATTTAAGGAGTTGTGAGTCTCAATGGTTTATTACAACTTTATATTTGTCTTGAATATCAAATAAATGATTCAAATTATGATTCATTGAGCGCCTTAACAGTTCTGTTAATTATGGAATCATTCTTCTGCTTAATTGGGTTGAAGTTTGCAGTAATTAGTGGCCCAGAAGGTAAATCGAAGGCAAAGCCCAATGTATGCCTCGGTCAATTTTTGTAATCATCCTTTTTTTGGAGTCAATGTCAAATTTCATTATTTCTCTTAATTCAAATAATCCTCAGCACCATGAAAAAATGAGAAAAAGTTAAGCATGAAAAAGAATCTGAGAAAATGGATTATCAATCCCAAAACCAATTTACGATTTCTAAGTATTTTTGGTACAATTTTTGCTATTACCAATGCCAGGCTAGTAAGAAGTGTCCGTCGTGATCAACTTTCGTTCAATCCTTCAAAATTAAAATAGTTCTCCCAGGGGGAAAATGTGAGGTCCCGAGCTAAGAGTTGAGGAAGCCTTCTTTTGGTTGAAATGAAGTATGTTTTTTGTTTGTTTTGTTACGGGACCATCTTTTTTCGGTTCAATGGTGTCCTGTTTTTCAGCACCTTTGATTTTTTCTCCAATTTTCGTAGCCTACCTTCTTAACGCATTCTTTCTATGCGCAAGGGATCTTGTAAGTTAACACAGCTTGTGCGAAGATTCTGCATTTCATTACCTCCACACTAAATGGTGCCTTTGTCTTTCCTGTCTTTGAACATTTTTGTGGCGTTAAGGAAGTTTGAAACGAACTAGCTTATAACTTTGAAGTCTCACGCTGAAAATTAAGTAGGCTATCATTTTATTAAAATAGAATAGATTTTTCTTTATTATGGGCCAAATTTTTTTCAGTTCGCTGCTGGCCTTTTCTTTAGTAATTTATATTTTTTCAACGTTTTTCCCGTTTCTTGAATTTCTTTTAATCTTACTGGTTCTATGCGCGAGGTGTAGAGACACTCGTGCACTGATTCCCTGTTCCCTTAAGTCATTTCTTGCGGAAAAGGGGCTTTCCTCTCGAGCAAACTTTCGTCGTAGTCGTGTAGCTAATACAATCTAATTTAAGTTAAAAATGATACTTCACGAATAGTTAATTTTACTAATTGTTCTCACTCCATTTGCGCAGAGTGAACAAGTAGCCTGTGTACATCAAACGAGAGTCGTAGAGTACAGAATTAAACGGACGAGTCTGACGCGAAGGACGCACGAGTGTACTCGTATTGGTCGAAGATCAAAGCGACTGGTCTGTAATTCTCTGATGATCCGCTCTTGCGACAGCCAGACGCTGCAAATTGCTCTATATTTTCATTATGTTAAAACTTATTTTAGGTCAACGGTTGCAGACTCGTTTATCACCGTCAAATAATTGGTAGTAGCTTCTAGTAGTGTTCTCGGGTAGTTGACCGCCTTTAAAATTAGTGGAAATTTCCCAACAAGAGGGAATTGCTGTCAGAAGCAGCCTCAATTTTACAACAACACGAAATGTTCACCGGTGCTGACAGTCCAGCTTAAAGACATGCGAATTTGCATTTATTTGAAGATTTTTATTACGCAGAACTTCGGCAAATGAATTTCACGAATTTATTTTGCAACATCTGGGAACATCGGTGATCTAATGCATAATCCAAGACTTGCCTTCAGTATTTCGATGCGCATTGGTTAATAGCAAAAGCATGCCGGTGAAATCTTTCAAGCACGTTTCAAATATACTTTTTTGAAGAATAACAGAATTCTGCTAGGTTTTAATTTCATTCCTCAGGTGTGTTTCGTAGAAGTTATCCTCAACTCACTCACCAAATTGCATGACTGTGCGCAACGTTTCCAGAAATACCGCTCACTTTTTGCATTCGCCTACCCCCTACTACCCTAATTTGTTATTTTATCATATCTATGCTATCGTGTGTCGGGTTATCATGGCGTATCTAGGCCATTGCTTATCGTATCATTATTGGCCATCATGGATATTTTGTAATTTCAGTTTATTATCATTGTTTATATCCGTTACGTCGTGTATCGTGTTAGGTTTTACGCATCATGTTTTGCGTTCCTGTAATTATGTATCGTGTTATATCTTCAGTATCGCTTTATCGAATTTTTTCACGCTTATTCATTTTTGTTAAGAAAATTTTTTTCGAAAAAAGGGTTCTGTGAGAGCAAAATCTCTTCACATCCAATTTTCTGGCTCATGCAGTGTTGGAATGTGTCTATGATGAATAAGCAATTTAATTTTCTTAGTTTCCTCATGAAATTGCTTACTTGCGTTCCGAGAACGAGTTACGGAAGGATTTCTCGTAAAAGCAGAATAAGGATACTAACTGATTGCCCAAACTGTATATCGTTACATTTACCTTCCCTCAATGAACGCTGAGAACAGTGACGATCTAAGTATATTCCAGTCCTGTCAAATTTCCCCGAGTTTTTAGAGCTGGTATTGTCCCAAATGAACGTTTCCCTTACTTCGAACAGGTTTCAGTCGCAACACAACAGTGTGAGAAACATCCAATCAATGCAAAGTTTTCTACTAAAATATTCCCATTTTTCAGTGCACCCGGTATGCACGACTAATGCAACACAAGTGTGTCAATCTCTTACCAGTCAGTTCTACAAATTTCCCGCAGAAGCCTGCGGACGAAACATTTATTTTTATTAGTTGTGTTTTGAGTCCTGGAGATTGCAAATACTTGAACCTGTCACCCGCAGATATCGTGACCGGCAAAACAATCCAGCGGTAAATCCCCCTCCAGTCCATCCAGCCTGCCCCGTCTACCCAGCCTCCTCCTTCCATCCAGTCCCCTTCCCACTCAATTTTTGCTGCCATAAACAAACTCGACTGAACGCCTCGTGTCAAGTTTTCATGGAGCGAAATGTCAGTACTGGGTTCTGCTGAATACTGATGTATTTTTCTGTGCCTGAACCGAGCAAATTATAGGTTCGCCGTACTGCATTTATTTTAATTGAAAATACAAATAACAAGTCATTTTTAGGTGCAATATTAGAATGTTAATTGAACCTCGCTCTCTGTATTTTATTTACTTTTCATTTCCCAAGGCTCTATTTTTTCTTGGAAAAATAACTTTTTGTGGTGATTCTGACGTCTAATTTCTACGTACAAGACACTTTTAATGTAATATAATTACAACGTATTTGAAGCCGCGCACGCTTCTTCAATCTTTCTTGAAGGCCTTTTTCAAATCTAAACTGTAATACTGACAAGATCACAATTCTCACTCAGTAAATCATGTATTGATGTAGAAGAAATCACCTTATTGAACGCATTCGTCTAGCAGGCAACCAATCGTTTTCAAACAATACTGACAGATTCTTGGTTCCAATAAAACCGTTCGGTTTATATACGTCAGTAATTCTGTCGCGATAATGTAGGATGGGCTCAATTCCTGGTATTGTATTTAATTCTGATTTAATACCGAGAGCTCAATTCCCCCAGGCTGTGAGCTTCACACAGGCTATTGACACAAAGAGCTCTCTCCTCGTGCGCTGCATAACAAATGATTTAGAAATCGAGGTCTGGGTTGCACGTTCCATAATTCCAGGAGGTATAAGGATTTCGTCAAGTTCTGGATTAACAAATTTGCAAGCTAATTCTTGTACCAGCATAGACACCAAGGACTATTTTGCCCTGATTTGCTCAGTGTGAAGTGATGGCTTTCAAATGTAGGGAGCGAACTCGGGTGCTCATTTGTATAAGAGCTGCTGGAGATGACAGAAGTCAACAAGCTCGTGGAAGACGTGAAGAAGTAAAGATTCAAGTGCCCTATATAAGTCGTTAAATTGGTTTGCTCTAGAAATATATTTGATTTCAATTGAAAGAAGAACTTTGTGATTGAACATATTTAGCAACGATTTTCGTGAGATTTACAATGTGAAAATAATTGAATTGAACATCAAGAGGCCTTTTTAGCTTAATTTGAAGAATTTGTGTACAAGCATTAATTTAATATTTATGATGAAAATTTTAGAGAAAAAACTGTATTCGTTACACGAATTTAGAAGATCTGGAACATTAAATTACTTTAAGTGAGGCACGAGAAAAACTTAACAGTTAACAGTAAATATTGCAAGCATTGTAGGCCAAATAAGCCACGAGGCTTCTATGGCAACCAATCAAGAGATGAACAAATTTTGAAGTAAATCATGAAAAAATAATGTCGGTTACTTGTATTTGTAGCTCAGAATCAGTTAAGCAAAAAAGCATAATACGCTGCTGTTTCAGAATTCATTTAATTGCTGTTTCAGAAAATTGCAATATTAATAGTAACTCAAAATCTTTCACTGCAGTTGTCGCCGAGTAATAAATTTATGGCGCAACTAACTACATTGTTATTGAGCAATGAAAATTGCTGCGTGATGAATAAACTTTTGATTTGCCACGAACTGCTACAGTTACCGTCAAGTAGTGGACATCATTCGATGCATCATCGAACAGTAGTTGTTACCGATGCCAAGCAAGGCGTGATGGCAAAAAGTTTCAGTTGCTGCTGCAGCACACGGAAGTTGTGGTCAACTGGTGGTCGTGTCGCTAGGTGTTGTGAGCAACCATGTCCGAGCGCTGCATTATGCATGCGTCCAGTTGGTTAGCAGGAGCTATCCCGAGTCTCTGAGGTAATACAGCAAGGGAGAAGTAACGCTGGTAAAGGGACCTTTGCTGAAAGAATTTAAAATTAGGACGACTTTGAAAATTGAAGTACAGTATCCCCGGTGTATTTATAAGTAACGTTGGTGAAGGGAGCCTTGTAGTAAAAATTTCGTACTGAAACGATTTTGAAAATTACAATTTAATTTCATCGTTACACTCTTCGTTTATACTCAAAGACATGCTACACTCGAATTCAAGAAGTTCTCAATCTTCGAAAAATTTAGCTTCTGCTGAAGTTGAGATATGTTGATGCAGTAGTTTTTCCGTGGGAGTATATTCGACGTTCAAATTCATTGCAGTCGATGCTGAAAATCTCGCTTCATTCTCACGAATTTTAACTCAAGTATTACTGAACTCTTATTCTCTACGTTAGATCAACAATATTTAAGTTTTTACTGATAGCATTTCATGACTGATTTTTTTTAAATATTGCTAGAAACTCTTGACAACGTTCGGACTTGATCAACTGCATCGTTGCTATTTTTATGGACAGAATTTACACCACCATATAAGTGTACTAGCCATGCCGGAGAAACAATAGCCTTGCCATCACCACAGTAACATTTTACTTCAAGATCCAAGTAAGCCTGACAGTGCAGCAGCAGGGCTACACGTGTCAGCGCGGTCATGGTTTTCGCTTATTATTTTCATCGCAAAGTTTTCAGTTTTACCATGAAAACTTCTAATAAAAGATGCCATAGCCATTGAAGCTCCCGCATAATTGCTCTTTATTTATGAGCTTGGTAATGGCTCAGGCATTCCATAAATTTGGTAAAATTGGATATTATACTCGGCTATCCCATAAGCAATCACTTGCAATTTTTGTCAGGCATCTTTTGTAGCCATCTTTCCACGTGCGTTCGTTGAAGCAGTAATGACGTACGAGAAAATTATCGTAAACTCTTATATTTTCGTCGTAAGAAATATTTTACCTCGTTTTTAAAATGGCTTTTCCAATAAATTCCAACCAGTTAAATGAGTTTACTCGCCGCGATTGTGTAAAGAATATCCCCTGTAATCACGAGATGGAACCTGTTTACTATAATCAGGTGCAAATTACATATTTTTGAGCTCGATGCTCTGAATTTTCTGTCAAAGATCCAAGCAGTCGACTAATGCAAAGAGAAGGCTCTGTCAAAATATTCGGATGAAGGAACACCTCAATTATCTCAGTGGAAACCGCTCGCTCAATAATAACCGACTTGAGCTCTGCCAGCGGCGAAAATGTGATCAACAACTTTGAAGGCTGATTCTGAATCCTGTATGAACTGAATAGGATATTTTCCCAGGCGCTTGCTCACTAGGGGGTTTGTGCACTCTCTACGATCACCAATCGGATCGGTTTTTTTTGAGAGGATAAACGTGAAATGTAAGCTGTTACATCTGGCTTAAAATCTCACACAAGCTGATCTGTTGCTGATCAGCATTTCGCGTTTAATGGGAATATGAAAAGTCGCGAAGGGAAAAAATTTAACTAATGCAAATTGTGTAATTTATCTTTATAATATAGATGAACTAATTTCATACAATTAATGCATTTTCTTGCAAAGAAACTTACAAAAAAGTTGTCGTTGGTTGTTATTAGAACGTCAGCTTTACAAGGATTAATCTTCGTGATGCAGGATAGTTCGTTCAAAGATTTCTTAATCTCATAAAAATGTCTTACACTGTGGCCATGTCTACCCATAATGGCTGGAAATGTACGCGGGTGAAACTACTGTTCAAATTTGATATTACAGAGGAATCGCATAAGATTCATTCGATAATATTAATGCGAAAAATTGCAAATCCGTTAGTACCAAGCATCGGATCATAAAATGCCATTAATAACTGGACGGCCAGAGGTCTCAGATTTAGCAGAAATTTAGTTTTCTGAGCTTCTGCAATTAAATTTAAATTATTTTTTCAAATAAGATTTAAGATTTAATCAATTTCTGTAGCATTCCAATTAAGATCTCGGGTGAACAGAGCCACGGTTAGGGCAGAATACATGCTTTATCTTCAATATTGAAATAGGGTTTCAACTCGTACGAATGAAATTTATTTTTTTTATCAGAAAAAACGAAATATGAAAACGTTTGGAGAAATATTTTTTCCTGAAAACACGTAGATATCAGCTATTACGTGACAGATATACATATCATTGAGACGAGTGTCTCGTGTGATGCTTGCTCCTTCTTCAAATCTTGTATTCAAAGTGAAGCTTTATTAAATTAATCCATCAAACAAAAATCTTGAAATTTATCAGTCGAATGGCGTTGAAGTTTTTATACGTAACTCCTGAGGCTCGTGTGGTCATTTCTATCAACTGAAATACTTGAGATAATTGCAAGTGTTACCTCTGCTGCTTCTGAAATTTCGATTTCAGGACTAACAAGATAGCACATTCAAGACGTACTGTGTGTATCTTATATAATTTTCAATACATCCATCCTTGAAAATCTGGTGAAAACACAGAAGTTATAAAAGATTCAGTATGGTGAAAAAGTAGATTATATTCACAATAGGAGGAAGTAAATTCCCAGGTAAAGAACTTTAAGTCGCTAAGAAAGCAAAAATCCAATCTGCACTTGAAGTTGTCACCAGGTCCTTCGCTATCGAGCTTCTAAAGAAAACACAGATGGGTTGGAAGATTTTATAAAGAAAGCCACTTCCAAGTTTGCTGCAGCTTCGCTTTCGTCTTCTAGTACAATCTGAAAACTTTTGGGCAGGATTTTTAGAAAGTATAATTATCCAGTAGAATATGATCATCGTCGTCTTAACCAAAGTTCCTCGTTAATTAAACTTAGAAATGCACATCTTTTTGCGGACGTTCAGCACCAGCCGAGGGAAGGTAAGAAACCTATATTTACTATAGGTTGTTTTCTTGCGTTTTTTCTGGCTCAATTGTGAGTATAACAACGTAGTTCTAAGTGTTGTATTTATCTACTTTTTACATTAAGGTTTAATAAACTACTTATGAAAATACTATGGTGCGATTTTAACTGAGATAAGCTATGGATTTTTTGAGAGGAAATCGTCTGGAACAATATTTTTTATTTGGATTGGCTTCCGACAAAGAGGCTTCAGGCACAAGCTTTCTGGCTCTTATGTTATCGAAATACATTTCCGCTCAAAAAATCATGTAATATACACCTTGTATATATATCAAGCGCACCCTCAATACTTCATTAAAAAATATTGTAATGCAATATCTGTTATTAAAATATTTTGGAAATATCTCCATGGCCTGAAGTTGATAAAATAATGGACTAATTTATTTTGAACACCATAGGACGGTTGAGTTTCGCTGTATTGCCAAAAATATTCAAGAATAGGGAAAGTTATCAAGTTAAAATGCCTCTGCAATTTAAAATACAAAAAATTATCGTATGATGCATTTCACTTCAAATTAAATGCAACTTCCCTCAATGTTTTTTCACGTCAGTATTTTTTTTTATCTCTCCGCGACCCAAGTCTTCTTCCACATAGGTAATTGCAAATGGCTGTAAAATGTGGATTTTGCAAGAGCATACTACTGCGCGTGGATGCCGTTCAGGTATTTGCGATACGCAAGTCGCACTATTTTCGAGAGTTTTCTCTTGCACAGCTGAGCTGCGACACTGCAACGCTCCGCTCCCGTATCGCGCAGCCCGTGTCCTGCTCACTCACGTGTCGCGCTGCACAGAGTCGCAGCTCGCCACCGTCGCTTATACCAGCGTGACCGATGTGGTCAAGCTTTTCTGCTTAATGGGGAGACTTCTAAAGTTTTTGCTTGTCAATATCCGTTAAGCGTGACTTGTGTACTTCTCGACTCTTTCGTAAATTATTGCGGAACTGCCAGCGACGAAAGGCTCCGCTGTTGTTCAAAACCAGCACGTGCGCCGTGCGTTTCTGTCAACGAATAGGGCGGAGTGGCCTCGTGCTCCGCAAAAATACGAACGTGAAGTTTTGCATATGAGAAATCTTTGCTCGGATTTCCCGAGAAAAACCTAGATCTATTTTGTAGCGCCTGTTAAACAATGGAGCTCAAGGGTTTCTGTTGCATTTAATGAACTCTTAGCTGAAGGATATCTTACTTTCACTGCGTTAGAAATGTTAACTCTCAAATACGATGAAAACCACATGAATCTTGTATGTAAAATTAATTCTTTTGTAGAATAACATCAGTTTTGTCAACATTAATCTTGGTACCAAGAAATTTTTCCGTAACCGAAGAAATACTACCATGAAAGTAAAGTGAGCTTCAGAGTATTTCCTAAAGCATTTTCCCAAGTTATTTTAATATAGTGTTAGACAAGGAACAGTTTTCAATTGCATTTACTTCGAAGATTGCTGGAAGTCATTGAGCTCCATAAATATAACTTTCATTAGAATTTAATTTTTTTTCAACATGAAAATGAATTTTTATCATTTATCATTTATTATTTATCATCATTTTATTTATCATTGATTTATCAGGTTTTAATAACAAAATTAAATTGAATTTCCATCAATGTTAGGTATTGGTAAACCATCATACCCTCTTTCTAAAAACACAGCGTGACCTAGTATGTATTTCTGAACTACCAATCTTGTTAACCAAATTCAACATAAGTGCTTACAATTTTTCTATTACTTTAGTTTCGTACTGAACGATTGCCTTCTGAATTCAGTGCAAAATTATCGTTCAACAGCTATAAAAACGCCCGTTGAAATACCTGCGCATTTACCTACTTATTCATGCGTGCGTCACGCAGAAAGATATTTATCTTTTCCCAATCAATCTTCATTCTCACGTTTGCGCTGAAAAACTACTTTAGACCGCAAGTTTTTCTTCAATGCAGTGCATTAGTGAATTTTCTGCGGCACTGATAATAATTTACAAGCTTCTTTAAATATAAGGGGAACTAGTTTTCTACAGTGTTGTGCTCAGAATTATTGAATAAGATGTGCTTTGCGGGATTTCCATATGGTTTTCTTCGTGAAAAGCATGATTTTCCATTTGTTTAAGGTTGAAAGTCCCTTCTTATATTCTAGATCTTTCGTATTATATTTGTTTGTAAATTCCTCCTACAGTTTTCAATTTTCCAAAGCCTCGATAATTATTTTTCTATCCCACCCTCAGAGCAAAAATTCTCGGGCTGCCGCTCCATCATCGACATGAAAGCGAAAGCGGTTCATTTGAGGTCAAGTAGAATAGCAAACCCTGTTCCATTCGAGCGCTCCTAAAAACTGAACAGCTTGAGCGAGAGCATTGCAACAAACGAGGACAGGGAGAAATATAGCATTAACGCACTCATTATCCTGAGCGTCTTACTTCTTTTTCTAGCGCAAATCTAAAATGAAGGAGTACTGACGTTCGAGCTGACATTCTCAGTAGAAGGAGGTGTCGCTCAGTTTTATAGTGGACTGTTCTGAACTATTCTCCAGCATGGCCAGTGTATTCCAACTGAAGGGACGTTCTTGGTTCTAGTCGAGCTACGAAACTCCATGCTTGCGAACCATGCTATTCCTCGTCTAGGACCCTTGCTGTGTTGAAACTGGAATTTTGAGGGGAAAATGTACAGAAAAAAGTCTCCCTGGCTTGCAGTTGAGAAAAATATTGGCATAATTTATTTTACCAAACATCAGTGAAACAAGTTCGCAGCACTTTCAAACAAAATCAAAAAAAAGAAATCTTTGCTGTGGTTAGGGTTGCTGAACCTAACTTATAATCAATCAATCAATTGTTCAAACACGGAGCTCAAATGAACCCCATCAACCCAGTCGAGAGACCCGACGCCGCAGTGACTACCAAAGAACAGGTGCGTGCCTTGTTCCTCGTCAGCTTTCCCCTGCCACGGCCAGTTCACCTTGGCTGCCAGCGCCGCAGGTTTTTGAAATTCAGGGCCGTTGATAATTTTCCGATCTCTGAAATGCAACTTACCGATGCCCGTAATCGTTGTTTGCATGGTAAATTGAATACATCTGGCGTGATATTTTTCCGTGAAAGTTTGAATCTGTGGGCATGATCTGGCTTTATGTTTTGAGTAACGTTTTTTTTTTAACTGCTTGACAGACTATCTGAACACCGCTAAATTTTTAAAAAAATTTTATGTACTGATTAATAGCATATTTGATAAAAACTTCTTTTCGAATTGTATTCAAAACATACTTGCCCATAAAGATCAGTCTCGAATGAGTGGTTTCATGGTGCTCGTTAAAGAATTTGCTCGGGTGTCTTTTAAGACTGTCTCGAATCGTATTCGTAAGGGTTGAGAATAACTAACGGGTTTTCGTGAACGAACTGCTCGATCTACATCTCAAGTCCATGTATAAGCTCGAATTTTGTGGAAATGAGTTTTTCTCTTTTATGAATTTACCGACTATCCTGCGTCACATCCAAATATTTTTTGTAAAAAAGTTATATTTTCCAACCTCTAAATTTAACACGTTCGTCGCGTATTGGGTCATCTGTGTCCTAATCGGTAAATTTCTAATTCACGTTCTGATATAAATGAATGACATTTCCTCTATTTTGTGAGTTTTTTGATAAATAACTGTCAACTTACAAGGTGAAATATCGTGCAATTGTATTTTGATAGTTCTTGGGAAGAATAAGAACGTATTTGAGCAGTAAAGTCAATTTCCCTGTTCTGCTACTTACAATCTAACCAATCCAACCGTTAACAGCCTCGGATACGCCATGAATGTGTTAGAAATTGTAAACATGTCACGCTTTACAGTAGAGCATTTCCAGAAAAATCTTTTACGTTTATCAACAGTTAACTTTTATTTCTCGCCACAGTTTAGACTTTTACGTACATGGTAACTCAAAGGACTGAACTTTCGTCCTAATGCTAAGTTTTTTGCATATATCCGTTTGCTGCACCAACAAAGCAATTTTACTGCTCATGACCTCCCGAGGCGAACAGAATCCAATAAAGTCAACGTCACTTGCAACATTTATTGAAACGTCGAGTTTTTGTCCGGAAGCCCACACCATAAGCTAGTCTCCAGTGTCGTTGAATAGTGTAGTTTCCACTCGTACTTTAGGAAATTTTACGTGGGCTTAGCGAGTACTCGAAATCAATGCCGATGTGGAAACTTTTTAGAACTGTTTCTTTTTTGTGGTCCGATAGTTTTCAATCTAGCCTTGTATGATTTTGACATTTTTTATTATTTTTAAAATACCATGCACCGAAAACGATGGCTATAAATGATCAAATTCACTGTGAAGTTCATCGACACGCGAGTCAATGGAATGTGTACACCGTTGATGGTGTTCCGCAATCGTATCTGTGTAAATTAACGCTTCCAGAGGTAGGGTGTGAGGCCCGAACTCAAAATTTGGTAGGCCTTCCTTTTGTTAAAATAGAATTTATTTTTTCCTTTGTTACAGAACGTCTTTGTTTCGATTCATCGCTGTCCTGTTTTTCAGTTACCTTGTTCCAAAAACTTACTTCCTATCTTATGTTTTCTATGCGCAGGGAATCTTGAGTAGGAACACCTCTTGTCCATAGATTCCCCGTTCTCTTGACTCCATTCCAAATGGTGTTATACTTCTTCCTCCCTCTGGAACACCTTTGTTGCGGTTAGGAAGTCCTAAGCTAACTAATCAAAAGTTTATGGAATGCATCAAAGTTTTGCACGCGCTCCTTTCTTATGACATTGGTGTCCAGAAAACTTACGATACTGTCCGATAATTGCATTGCAATTTTCATGCTAAAATTTTGGCTGAAGTCAAACTTTGCTCTACCATGCCATAGCTGATCCAGGAGCTTGCCCTTTGGCGGCTCGATCCGAGCTTCCTCTCCCACATTAAAATTTGGTATCCAACACCTCATCTTCTCCTCGCTCGCCAATAAATTGAACAACCCGCGAGATTGATTGTGCCATTACTTGTACGAATTTTCGTGCCTGATTTACGTTGAGTTTTTGTCTGTCACGTATCTGTGTGAAAGGTCGTCTCGAAAGTGAAATTTACGGGGCAGGGAAGCGCGTGGGATCCATCTGGAAATTACCTAAGCAGCAGAGATTCTACGCAGCAGTGCGGAGCTGCTGAAAATTGAAGGAATCCTCCCAGGAAATGAATTCCTATCGATTAAATGCGTCAGAGCAGCTTTACTGGAAACGTGTTGGGCCCTCCTAGCACTTGCCATTGTAGCAAACGTGCATTAAATTTCTGAACAGGGAGAGAGCATTATTATTAATGATAATAAACTTGCTTTATTTACGAGTATAGGAGGAAAAACAAACTTTGGGTCCCTTCAATGGTGTTCCTGCTTATATGCGAGTCATCACCTTCACGAATTTAAATTTTTTACCAAATCCTAACTATCACGATTGAAACATGGTTTTAAATGAATATTTGTCTTTTCATTCCCTGAGAGACTACGGGCACATAGTGCAGTCTCATAGTGCAGTCACATTGTGCAGACTATGATTTCACATTTTGTGATCACTGACACTAACAGATGTTCTATTGCGTATTTTCCGAGAATAAATGGTACCTCTTCTTGTTGGTGCCTCAAACCATGCTGGCGATTCTGTCCATTTACCATCCTTCCACTGCGTCAACACTCAGGACCATCAAGAGTTGCACGCCTTTCGTCGGTGAACAAAACTTCCGAAAAGTCGATTTTATCAATGTCGTCCTCATCCCTCTTCCGGTCGATATCGCCTGGAACTTTCTGTCAATGGAGTCTATGGCACCGGTTTTACTTACTTTGAAATATCCTTCAGATGATACATTGAAGTACTGTTCGACACGAGTGTCAAACTGATTGAAGAAATTTGAAGAAATTTTCCGTCTCTCAATACAGGATTCTTAGCAGCTTCACTTTTAATTCGTGGCATAGAACGGCGTAAAGCAACTCTTCATTGATTTTTATCAGCCCTCTGATTTACCTTGATAGAATTGATATATTACAAGAGAGTTTTAGCCTTCCTTACTACATCAAGATGTTCAAAAAAGAGGGAGGATGAAGGCACCGTTTACTATAAAGTTGAGGGAACGCAGAATCTAATCTAGGGAGCAGTAAGTTGAGAAGGAAAGTTATGAAGCAAGATAAAAGTTGAGGAAAGAAGTCAAAGAACAACAGTGACTCGAAAAAGATGATCCTTAATAAAACAAAAAAGCTTTTCCATTTCAACAAAAGGCCTTACTCTTAGCTCGGGACCTCACATTTTCCACTTTGAAGTGCTTATTCTGAGACGCGTATAAATTTCTAATAGTAAAGAATTGTTCGTCGTAGTCGGTTGGAGTAGGAGCATATCCATTGATGAGAAAAGAAGCAATGGAGACCCTAAAAGCATCTTCTATGAGAACAATCCCCCACGTTAGGGACCTCAAAATAAAACCAAGCAACGAAAGTCGCGGGACGCAGCTCGGTAGTTTGCTCGTTTGTTCTTTAACTGGATCGATGTGCGGTTATTATGGGAGTCGAGACCGCCTCGCAACCCCACAAAAAGCTCCTAAAGTTCGCCCGGAAAAACTCATAATGTTTGTCATTGCAATGGGAAACTGGCGGAGAGCTGCGCTTAATGAGCGCCTCCTTGTTGCCTGGGTCATGAAGGGAATGTAACCAAGGCCTCGAATTGTTAATGAAACTCGTGCCAAGGGCAATGATGGCTTTAGATTCATAAGGCTCGCTTCAATGAAAATAAACCTGAAATTGCATGCGAATATTATGCCAAGCTATAGTGGGTTGTGTGTCCAATGATGGAGGTCGTGATAATTGCATGACTTGCGTTTCGGCTGGCTGTGAGCATCAGCCAAAATTATTCTAAAATCTTAACCTTTTCTCTCCCAATGAGATAGAGCATCCTTTGGAAGTTAGAAAAAACGTTATAAGACGATGATAGCGAGCTATATTATGTGAAGCAGAACAACAGAAATTTGCATTGGATCAAAATTATGCTCTACTAAATGGGCTAAGTCACTTTCATTGGTTACGGTGATGGGTTTTTTCCGTAACAGACAAGCTTAATTTGAACATTGGTTCGTGAAAAGAATTTTCCCATTTTGCTACGAAGATAACTGTCATTGAATGTGAAGAATGTGACAGGGTATTTTTGGCACAACTAGTTTTTCCGCGTGTGTTCAAGCCAATTGAGTAGAAATCTACTTTATACCCTGAAGTAGTAGTACATATTAACACAATTTTGAGGTATATCAACGCAGCGCTAGTCTCTTGCTCTAATATCGCTGCCTTGTTATGCAGAATTTTTCCTTTAATACACTTCACTCTTCAATACGTTGAAGAAGGAGGTTAACTTCCGGAGTTGTAGCTGAAAACGGATAAATTAACTGAACAGTTTCGAAAAGAAACTTTTAACATCCGCATGAATTTACGGTAAAGTAATGGAAAAGTTGAGTGTCTTCAAACTACTCTCGTGGATAATAATATGGAAATAATATTCTTGAAAATTGTTGTTAACATTTTCTTTTTTGAAAATATTTTTTATCAATAATATCAATTGTTCTATGAGAAATAACGACGGAAATTGCATATAGATTGAAATGTCTACTCTAGGTGCATAAGACTCGTTAACATCTATTTTCCGAACCCGTTGTCTATCGGAGCGAAATAAAATTGAAATCAATGTTACATGACGTACATGTTCATTTTAAACTGACTCTTCACTTCCCAAAAAGGACATCAAATTCAAACACTGACTGCGGTTTCGGGAACTGAATGCGACATTCAAAGAATTTCTCTTCCTCCCTCATTGTTCTCTCAGTGATTAGAAATGGCGAATTATTCGGGGTTTCTTCGTTCGTAAAGTTCATGACAAAGCAATTTTTGGTCCGTTCTTGTGACACGCTTTGTTTCCCATGCAGAACAAAGCTTCTCTCTCAGAGCTTCATTTTGAATCTCCATTTTTTCAGATTTAAATCATGTGTTGAAACAGTTATCATAAGGAGAAAAGCAAGTATGCCATCTCTCTCTCTCCCTGAGTTTCTTTTAGAGTCATCAAGTTTTATAAGCTCGAAAGAACACAATCCAAAAAATTGAACCTGTGAGCTAGGCGACTATAAAAAAAAAAACCTTCTAACGAGAGCTACCTAAACTTTGCCTGTACTGCGCCTTAGAAGTCTGGAAAATTTCAGCTTCCAAAGTTACTAGACATTTCTGAAAATTTTCACGTTCTCGCACGCAATAATTTGAACCATTTCCTGCACTGTAAACGACCAACGAATATGGTTTGCTTGGTCGTTCACCTCGCTAGCCTGGTATTGTCATGGGATGGGAGAAAAACTGTTCTCGGGTAGGAACACGGAGGAGAAATTATGAATTCTGCATCTGTACTTCATTAGCAATTTTGAAGCATAATATGCGGTGTTTGCCCTGAGGAAATACTTCTGTATCACTCCCAATGCAAAAATGCGAGGTTCCATGCTGAAAGTTCGATAGGTATTCTTTTTTGTCAAAATAAGATTTTTTATGTTTAGGATCATCTTTTTTTTGGTTCACTGCTGCTCTGTTTTTCAGCTCCAACTTCTTTTTTGTTCAACTTTTACCTTGTCTTATAAACTTCTTTCTCAGCTTTCTGTTTCTATGCACCTTGTGCATAGGTTCCAAGTCCTCTTAAGCCCATACCAAATGACGCCTCCTCTTTCCTCTCTTTGAAACGCGTTTTTTGCAGTCAGGGAGACCTAAACTAGCAACTAATCAAATTAAACTACTTCCCTATTATGCTCTAGTTGACAGGTTTTTACTTTGTTGTTTCAAAGAAGCAATCGAGAATACATCCGAAAACAAGCGATTGATTTACAAAATTTATTGCCAGCTACGGTCTATCATCCTCGTCCTAAATTTTTTTATGGAAACTTCACTATCTTCATTCATTGTAGACTATCAAATCTCTAACTAATAAGTCTGGCATTGTTGGAATGAATTTACTCGGTTTCATTTTTCATGATTTTATGTAAGTTTTAGTTAAATTTCAACTAATTGTCCGTTGGAATATTTTTCCCATTAAAGGATTCAGCTCACTAATCAATTTTCATCCGACAATAGATGACATGAAACGTTCCAGTTATTAATGAAAAAACAAAACCTCTTGGTGTCATTTTCGACGGAAATGATCCGTAGTTCCTCATCTCAAGCTAATTCGCTGGTAATTTTGTGGAATTTGTGTATTTAGCTAAGTAAATGTTCCGTATGTATTTAGCTAAGTCAATGTTATGTACGTATTTAGCTAATTCAATGTTATGTACGTATTTAGCTAAGTCAATGTTATGTACGTATTTATCTAAGTCAATGTGATGTACGTATTTATCTAAGTCAATGTTATGTACGTATTGATCTAAGTCAATGTTATGTACGTATTTAGCTAAGTCAATGTTATGTACGTATTTATCTAAGTCAATGTTATGTACGTATTTATCTAAGTCAATGTTATGTGCGCATTTAGCTAAGTCAATGTTATGTATGTATTTAGCTAAGTCAATGTTATGTACGGATTTAGCTAAGTCAATGTTATGTACGGATTTAGCTAAGTCAATGTTATGTACGTATTTAGCTAAGTCAATGTTACGTGTTTAGCTAAGTCAATGTGCGACTGAAATGCAAAAATTGCCCATTTGCCAAAAAACGTTCTACAAAAAAATTCTGTCACTCTTCCCATCTCTGACTATAATTGATACTCAGAGGTACTTACGCAGCAATCACATCTTTTCATCCTCGCAAAACGACCTCTCAAGAGGATAGAAGTTTTATATCGAAGGAAATAAACACTGGGAAGAGAATGTGAGGTCCCGAACTGAAGGTTAAGAAGGCTTTCTCAACTTTCAGATAGAAAGGATATTTTTTGATTGTTACAGACTAGCATTTTTTTGGATCACTACTGTGACATTTTTTTGGATCACTACAAATATAAAATTGGAATTACTATAGATATTTCAGTGCCATGTTGAGTTTTTCCTATCTATTTTCCAGATAAATCGATGATTGTTAGCGGTTGGCCATGATTGCAAATATTTCGTCGATAATTTCCTATTGGATGTTGAATACCTACAACCCCTCAGGGGATACAACTGCTGTATCTATGGGAATTAGCGCTCCCAGGGGGATTATGTGAGGGCCCGAGCTAAAGGTTAGGTAGGCTTCCTTTTTATTGAAATAGAATAGGTTTTTGTTTTGTTACGGACCATCTTTTTTCGGTTCACTGCTGTCCTGTTTTTCAGCACCTACTACTTTCTTCTTCAATTTTTTCTTGTTTAATGGAACTTCTTTCTTTGCTTACTGTTTCTGTGCACATTGTGCATAGATTCTGCGTTCCCTCAACTCCATACTAAATGGTGCCTTCCTCCTTCCTCTCTTGAAACATCTTTGTCGTGGTTAAGGGTGGCTAAAACTTTCTTATATAATAACAATAATAATGAATACCTACAAATATATTACCTAAAGCAAGTAGTACCAAGATAAAATGGCAAAGAATTGCTAATTTTTCACTGTTTAGACGCGTATGTTGTGGTCTTTCAAGTACTACGCCCCTCTTCCGCAGTCATCAAAAGTTTTTTCATGAAAATAAATAATATACACTAGGTCGAATGATAGAATTTTGTGAGTTCTGCCGGTTGGGACACATGAGGTCGACGGACTTCATTCTGTTTTATATTTGTTCTTTCTGTGTAAGCATGACGCACAAAATTCATAGGCTTCTGTCTTTTGCACTAAAGTTGAATGAAAACATTGAAAATAATTTGAAATAAGCTCAATCGCAGGAAATATGGCATTTTAAAAAAATTTATCAGCGTCTCAATCCTGCGCTAAGCTGTGCATCAATGAAATTTTTCGAAATCATTAACCTGAGCACCTTTTGCCTAATTTATTATGCCCACCCTCATGAATCGCCAGAAGCTATAAAATTTCCCATGTTCTGCTTTGTAATTTCATCTTATTGTGAAAAAGCGATTCTTTAGAACGCGCAATTCTTTAAAGCGCAGTTGCTGCGCTTATACTTCTATAGATCCCTCGTTTCTTCTCGTAGTCTTAATCAAAAAATGATCCGTGGATAACTTGAAAGTTATTCTTCGATGCTCTTCATCGTTGGTACTCTTTGCTCGTTTTGGCTTCCTCGACATGCAACAAACATCAGATAGTTTATTAGTTAGGATTTTGTCTTGTTTCTCTGGAACATTTGCACTCCCTGAGAAGCCATCCATTACTCCCGCGTACCAGCAAGGGCATCCCCAAGAGGGAAACTTGTTTGCAGCTACACGTGCTCACGTCCGAGATGTCCTGCCTGTTGTTTCTACACCTGGAACGCTTAACACGTTTACTACGTATTGGTACACGTGTGTAGCACTACGTTAATTGCTCATTTTACGTTCGAAATATACGAATAGCTTTTCAAATATTTCACAACCTTTAACTAAATTAATTTTAGCCCAGAAGGTAAACATATCGTGCAAGTGTATTTTTCACATTTCTTTGAAAGGTAATACTTGTATTCAATCAGTCAAGCCGGGCTTCAGTACGGTTTTTTTCCAATCTAACCGAACCTACGATGGCAACCGTAGTTAACGTGTTAATGAGGTTTAGTCGTATTGCGTTTGGGCAATTGTAGAAATGACCTCATCTCCTTTTAAATTTGTTGGTTTTACTCTAGAATGAAACACGAGTGTCATGTGTTTCGGTGTTGTGCATTCAAGTTGAATAAAAGCATTAGATCCTCACTGCCTCGTTAATATCTTTCTTTTTAGCGTATGCTGGTAATAACTAATCGTTATTACCAGCGTTATTACCTAAACGTTATTTTCCGAATGTCAGGTAATTGATGAGAGCTATCCTAAGGAGAATATGGGCTCCGGAGCTAAAAAAGTTAATTAGGCTTCCCTTTTTGTTGTTGTAGGATGGGATTTTGTTTAGCAACAGACGATCACTTTTCGGTTCTTTGATATCCTGTTTCAGAACCTTCTTTTTCTTCAATATTTATCTTCCTTCATAAATTTCTTTCCCGATTTACTGTTTCCATGCACCCAGTGGATAAATTCCACGTTCCCTCAAGTACCTGCTAAATGGTACCTTCCTCCTTCCTCTCTTTGGAACGCCTTTGTTACAATTAGGGAGGCTTAACACTTTGACTGCGACTACTAAATATTAAGTTCAATGTCAAACTCAAATTTAAAGTAAATTGTAGTAAACTATTTTGAAAATACTAAACATGAACTAGATCGTGCCTTCATTTAGCTTTGATTAAGTATTTATGAAAATTGAATTTGCGACTACTGGTCGGTCAGCAGCATTATGAAAATTACCTCCGTGTACCACCGGTGGCCCACGTAGCAGTCAAAGTGTTAAACTAACTTATCTAATCTGATGAAAGCCGTGCTTTAGATGCGTTAATGTTTATCTGCGTACTCTCTGTGGACTGAAATCTGAAATTGATTACAAATGAAATTTAAGACAAATTGCTCCTGTTAACATTCCCCCCTCAAGGAGATACAGTTGTTCTATCTTTGGGAATTTGCATTCCCTGGGGGAATATGTGAGGTTCTGAGTAAAGTGTTAAATAGAATAGGATTTTAATTTCATGATGGACCATGTTTTTTCGCTTCCCTTCTGTCCTATTTTTCAGCACCTACTACTTTCATTTCCAACTTTTATCTTGTTCTATAAACTTGTCTCTCAACTTACTTTTCCTACGTGTCTTTCTCTATACTAAATGGTATTTACTTCTTCCTCTCTTTGGAGCGCCTTTGTTGCGTTTAGGGAGGCTAAAACTAACTGATCTAATAGATAAGTCCTCGTTAACATAAGCTTTTCTTAAGGGTCAGACAAATGTTTTTAAAAAAAGATCATGTTGGTAAAAAGTGTTCAGAATTAAATGACAGAGAAAGCTGTGAATAAATATGTTTAGAGCTCTAAAAACAATTGCAAAGTCTCATTTTTTACATATTCACTCCATTGTTATGCGCACCTGGTTCCCGTTGTTAAATTCTCAAGACACCAGAACACATGCATCGACGCCTGAATACATTCAAGCTTCCAGTCTGAAATCTCATGGCTAATTAGGATCGACCTTTGGAGACAAGCGTTAATACATCAGCACCATTGAGAGCTAAAACTCTATTGTGGCTTGCTCACGTCGTTACTGCGCAGGCCACATCTGGCCAGCCACTCGGCACCCGAGCTTCAGAACTCATCTCGCAGGATGACCCGGTTCACACGGGCCGCTTTCTAGCGCGCTCAGCCAGTTACGAGAGGGGCACATTTGCGCCCGAACCTTTCCAGGAAAACGAGATCTTCTGTCCCTGCTGTCTTTCTCCGACCGGGTCATCGAATTTCGCCTAAGTCTTATACAATGATGATGAGTTTATGCCTGTTTAATGAGAGAATACTTGGGATTTAAGGAGGGAACAAATTCATGAACAGAATGTCATCGCTTTCTTTGTTAATGTTATGGGTCGGTAATTTATTCGTAAGACTTCGAGACGCTTATTCTGAGCTCCAAATTCGCAATGTAGAAGCGGTTGAATGAAAAGGGTTCATCTTTTTGGTGCACGTAGGGGCGTTTTATGCCAACTGAACGCACCTATGCATGGATTCATGAGAACTTTATTGCGTGATTGGTGTGTAACGGCATTGGACTTGCCATAGGATTGTAACCCGAGAATGAGCCACTCAGCTCGTTCCTGTTGCCTCATTCCTCTTCAGGCGGAAATAACCAGTGTATCTATGGGAATTAGCGCTCCCTGAGGGAAAATGTGAGGTCCCGGGCAGAGAGCTTGGTAAACGTTCTTTCTGTTGAAATAAAATGTTTCTTTTGTTAAGGATCTTCTTTTTCGGTTCACTGCTATCTTGTTTTTCAGCACCTCTGACTTTTTTCCGCTTTTATCTTGTTTCCTGACCATCCTTCTTAACTGACTGTTTCTATGCTGACAGGATCCTGGGCTAGAACACACCTTGAACTCAAATTCCTCGTTCCCTGAACTCAACACTAAAATATACCTGCATCCTTCCTCTCTTCGAATATCTTAGTTGCAGTGGTGGAAGCGAAAACTAACTTATAATCAATTGTTGCCTCATTCCACTTTATCCTGTTCCATTTGATCTTCCAGCTTTGCCTAAGTCTGCATGCACACACTCTAAATTTTTCCTATAGTTCCTTATTTTTAGAATTTCACGTGATGGATTTGTTTAGATTTTAATCTATTTTGGATTCTTATCCTATCGAACTCACTCTCAGCCATCATGATTAACATAGCTACAAATTTCAGTAGTACTGCAACCCTACGTTCTTTGGTTTGTTATATAAGAAACCAGCTTCTTAGGCACGTATAATTTTCATGTTATGATACCACCTGCAGGCGCCTCCCCAAATATTAACTGTTGCTTCACATGTAATTAGTTCGATGATGGTGGTAGTCCAGGTATACATTATTTAGCCCCCGTTTTACTGATGAGCCTCGCAAATAAGTGGAGAGTGTTAGTGCCAATCAAAATTTAAGGAACAGAGTTCTTTCAGCAAAGTAAAGTATGCACTGTTGGATTTTTTAACTTTTCGAACGGGTGAATGTGAAAAGAATTTACGGGAAAACTTTGAGAGTTGAATGGGAATTTGTATTTTTTCATTTAATTTTTTTCATTCAAATTGTCATTCATTTTATTTTTCTGGATGAATCTTAAATACTTGTTCCTCCTTAATCGTTGAACCTATCTTTAGTTATGTTCACTTGTGCTTTATCAGTTTGCACTTTAACATACTTGAAGAACCTTGTGTGCTCCGAATTTCCCACCAAAGTGTGCTCTTTGCAAAACGGAGAAGTAGAAAAAGTCATGTTATGTCAGAAACCTACGTCCGAGGAAAATTTCATGTTGTGCGTAGCATACCTACAGTGAATGCCCTACAAATTGCAACGTAAGTGGATTGAGAGCTCACGTAAAATTAGACTGAGCATCGCATGTTTGCTTTTTTACATCGTTCTTGATGAACTATCAATTCATCGACAGAGTTCTTATATATCGTTCAATGATCTATAAATTCTTTGATAACATTTTTCAAAGTGTGCTTGATGCGCTACAATTTTTTTCACATCGCCTATTATGAGTGTCAAATTTGTATTTTACTTGATGGACTAAAAGTTCTTTCATGTGATGCCTACTGAACTTTAAATTATTTGGTGACGCAATTCATTAACTTTGAATTCTTTAGTGTCATACTCGATAAATTTTAAACTCTTTCAAATTTTTATTTCACCAGTTTCAGACTTTTTTGAAATTTTCGTTCTTCCACGTCGCACTGGATGAGCATCTATTTCTGGGCCTACCTTACGTGCAGAACTTGAGCACCGCACCATTCCCACGCCACCCAACACCTGCAGCAACGGTGTGAGGTCACAGACCGGCCCTCCTGCCTTGCCTGCTCCAGCCTGTGACTTGACCCCTTGTGGCTCGAGTGTGTGTGTGTGGGGCTTGCGTGCCTTTATATTGTTCTAATCGTTTCTGAACATTTATACTTCTTTTGGGATCTGTTAAACCAATTAATAATTCAACTAATTATTAGTACGCTAATGAGGATAAAGATATGCCATCATAATAAAATAGCAGAATAATTGAAATAGATCTACCCAGTAACAAGATATAATCATATATCGCAGTGTAATCACGCTCAGAACTCCGTTTTTTTTATACCTGCTTTACGACATTTTATCTAATGTATTACGTGCTTTTCTTGAAATATATTGCAGCCTCTCAGCTGCCAATGTCAAACTTTCATGCACGAAATTTCATTCAAAAATTTCCATTTTATTTTCCATTTCTGTTTTACTCTTCATTGAGATTTCTTCCTCAATGATGCATGTTTAAGTGCAAAATTCCTACATAGTGAGGAAAACGTATTGTCCATCAACATTTTCATTGGATATCCCAATTTCTTGTGTTTTTATTGTACTTGATATCGGTATTTAGAAGCCGCGTGATTCGCTTGACCTGCACAGCTAAGTCCTCTCCGCAAGGCGAAGTGAAGTCTTCCAGCCAGCAGAGTATGGACGAGGTGGAATGGTTCGTTCTCAGTGATCCCCTCACTGGGGTACAACTGTTGCATCTATGGGAATTGGCGCTCCCAGGGGAAAATGTGAGGTCTGAGAGGAAATGTGTCTGAGAGTTAGCAAGCCCTTGTGTTCGTTGAAATAGAATAGCTTTTTGTTTTGTTACAAATAATCAGCTTTAGGTTCATCTCTGTACTATTTTCCAGCACCTACTACTTTCTTCTTAAACTTTTAGATTGCTTATATAACTTATTTCTTTATTTATTTTTTCTGTACGCCGAAGATATTGGGTGGGAATGGACTTTGTGCATAGATTTCTCGTTCATATCACTCCTTACTGAATGGTATCTTTCTCCTTCCTTTCTTTAGAACACCTTTGTTGTGGCCAAGGAGGCTTAAGCTACCTCATCTAACCTGTTCTCAGCGATAATCTTCCGCAGCTGATGTGACGGTAGTTATCAAGCAACTAACTTGCGAAAGTAGAGTGCAGCAGCGATGTATCTAGGAATTTGTTTGCCGTAGCGACCTGTCGATGTAAGAAGGAGCTGACTCGCAGCAGCACGCTACTGTCACGAGGATAGAAATACAGTACTATGTAGTGGAAGCAACGCTCCCGTGACAAGGTGTTGCAGGAGAAAGCATCGGAGTGCTCAGTTCCTTTACTGGAGTGTTTTGTGTGACCGATGTTTTTGCTCGTTTTTCATCAACACAAAAACATGGACAGTTTCAAGCACAGCCGTTTGTAAAATCAAATTCATTGTTCACAAACTTTGCAAAAAGAGGTGGAAAGGAAAAACATTGAAATTTCGCTGATCAAATCCAAGCTAAAGATGACCAGCAACATCGTAACGCCAATCTTGGAAACGAAAACATGTATCTGCAAAGCTATTTTCTCTGTAATCATTCCTTTAATTGAAATCGTTTAACTTTATTTAAATTTGGTGTTTGCGCTACTATTTTAGAGTATGCTGTAGGCAACCGAAAAGATATTTTGCTGGAAATCCCAACGAGTGAGTAAAATACGTTTAACAGAGAACTTAACTTCGCCCTCTACAGCGCTCATGTATGGACGTTTGAATGCTAGCACACATATTCCTCATGTCCACATTGTTAGTGGCATAAAAAGTTCTACTATCTCACAATGAAATATCTATGGGAATTAAAGCTCTCATGGGGACGATGTGAGGGCCCGAGCTGAGAGTTAGGTAGGCTTTCTTTTTTTGTTGAAATAAAATGTTTTTGTTATGTTAAGGACCACCTTTTTTCGGTTCACTGCTGTCCTGTTTTTCGGCACCTACTACTTTCTTCTTCAACTTTGATCTTGTTTCATAATCTTTTTTCATAACCTTCTGTTTCTATGCCCTTTCTGCGTAGATTCCGCATTTCCTTATCTCCATACTAAATGGTGCCTTCCAGCTTCCTCTCTTTGGTTCACATTTGTTGCTGTGGCCCGAGCTGAGAGCTAAAACTAACGATTAATCTAATCTAATCTTACAATGATATTAAATGCATTTGAAAAGAAATCATTTATGGCGGCTTGAATAAGGTTTTTCTTCATAAAAATGGGATGAAAATTCCCATGATTTTCATTTAAAACTAAATTTTCACTTTAAAAGTGTCGATTGCAATTTCCATGTAGCATATCAATTCTCATTTTGCAATATGTCCGTGCAACGTAACATTTCTTGAATGCACTTTGGGGTACGGTCTTCTTCGTCCGTCACAGTACCCCAGTTATTGACAGCTACACTCGCCTCAAATGTGTTAGAGAAAATTTAACACTTAGTTCATTCTGGGTCTTCAATTTGTTGAATATTTCAATATGATGAGAAAATTACAGCTAACGATGAACCCATATGCTCTTTAGAAAAGCTACTATTTGAAATAAAGTATCTCGCATCGAACTCCAACAATGCTTTATATCTGCTTCTAAGCGAAAATTAAAAATTGGTACAACAAGGTCCTCATTTTTGTCACAGTTTTTCTATCATTGTCATAATTTGAATATCAGTTTTTTAAACGTGAACCGTAATAACAAATATTCATATACATATTGTACAGCATGTATTTTAATAAATAAACCAGAAAGATGAATCAAGAGCATCAATGTGCACAGAATATTCATAACAGCAGTAAACGAAGGACACATGCCTCACGCCTCAGGAGGAAACAGCTGGAGTTTCCATGGGAACTGGCACTCCCAGAGGGGAAACCTGAACTCTTGAGCTAAGAGTTACGTAGGCCTTTGTGCTGATATAAAATAGGTGTTGAACCGAAAAAATATGATCCTCATTAAAGCAAAAAAACGTGTTGTAGAAAAGCCATCCGTGTGTTGTCGTTGCAGAGGAAAATTAATAGAAGGATATCATTGCTTCTTTAACCAATGGATTGCTCTCATTCTAGCTCGAATGTAATAGAAATCGAAACTGTCGCTCGATTAGTAGAAACGTTACACTTCTCACCATTTTCTTGTGATGAACGAAAAAAACATTGCTGAATACTCGGTTGCATCCAACAGTAGTAATTTTTGTAATTTTCACGCGCTTGAATACAGGATCACACTATCGAACCTTCGACATTTTTTGCCGGGATAATTTTTTTTCGAAACTTGTAGACAAGAGGCGTTTTGCCTAATGGAAATCTCTTGTCAAAGTCGGAGTGACACGTTCGACGGTAGCTTGACTCGCCGGAAAGGGGCATTTCTGTCGGCACTGCAAATAAAACGCCCTCCGAGTTTCGGATCATTTTTTGAAATAGAGAGGACTAGCATACTGTAGATTTGGAGCGAAGGGCTATTGATATATTCAGAGCTTTGGTCCTAGAGATTGAAGTTTTAAACACTTAGATTTACTTGCATTATTTGAAAATCGAGACCTTAACTTTGTAAAAAAATGTGACTACCATCATGTCCAATACGAAAACATTTAAGTTACTTTCTTTTATTATTTTGGAATTCGACTAAAATTTAGCGTCAATATTGTTCTCGACGACGTTTCATATTAATCCATTATCTTCAATGGGACGCAACTATTACATTTTTGAGAATTATAAGTATAGCGCTCCCAGGAGGAAAATGTGCTTCCTTTTGTTGAAACAGAACAAGTTTTTTATTTGTTTTGTTACGCACAGTTTTTTTCGGTTTACTGCCGTCCTGGTTTTTAATAAAAGTGAAACTAGTAATTCCGCTCCAACTAGTCTTCCCATCTTTCTTCCCAAAAAGTGTGCTCGAGAATGTAGCAGACAAGAATCTCCATAGAATTTTAATCAGCGCAAACTACGCTTAATTTTTATCGTAAACATTTAAGATCAAGGTAGAACAACGTTGTAACAACATAATTTGTACTTCATCACTTCAACTTAACATGATACCAAGGCCATCTGCCCGGTGTGCAAGGCAGTGAGAATTGTAGAGCTTTCACGCTTCTCTTCTCCAGCGACCGCTGCCCTGTTAACTGCGCTATCAATGACTAGAAGAATTAGCAGCTCACGCTTCACTGATCGCATTCCAGTCGTGAAATTCCTTCCCAAATCTTTTCACATTATTAAAATGTCTTGAAGCTATGCTTTTTTGCTTCAGCGCAACAATTTGGGCTCAGTTCCTCAAATTAATACTTTGTGTGCCAGAGAACGAGTAGCCATTTCTCCAGAGGAAATGTATTTTTAGAATAAGAAGGGGCAGCATTTTCGCAATGAATTCCGTTAAAGGCCGTATCGTGATCGAGTCTCAAAACTCGGTCTTCGTCGTGATTCGCATCAGTTCTCGAATAAGAAATTGTTACTAGCACAGAAATTCAGTTAAGAGGTGTAGCTACTGAAAAGCTTCTTCCTAGTAAAATATTTTCTTCCTTAATGTTTCAGGGGCATTTTTCTGTCGTTCAAAAGTATTTGAATTTTCTAAAGTCGCCGCTGATGTTGTTATTATGTTCAAACTATTGATATATTACTATTTTGCAGTAACTATTGCCACATTACCATTTTATTGTAACTATTGACATATTACAATTTTGTAGAAACTATCGACATATTACTAATATGTTCAAACTATTGGCATATCATTATTATACAAGAAATCACGTTTTTGTCTTGATAGTTTGCCTTTATTAAGTAAAATGAAATCTATTCGTTCAAACTGAAGCACCAAAACATTTTCATTTCCTCAATGCGGTATTAAAGTGCACTGCTGTATTTTGATTTGCGTATGCAAGACTCAAAAAAAATTTTCGTCGATTGTACTAAGGTTTTTGAGGAGTTCGGTTCAAAGCTCCATCTGGTAGATACGTGTTGAAGGCGACTTATGAAATCTTCCTAAATCAGTTTCATGAAATTATATTTGTCAGTTGGTTCTATACGATGCCGAATGAATTTTGTGATTTGAACGGAAAATTGAAAATGGCTTAAACTCGTTCACTACTTTGTCACTTTATATGCGGTAACGTCAGAAATACTCGCAATTAACGTCCGACGTGATGAATCATGTAAAGAAGAAACACTTATTTGATCTGTTTCTGTTACTATTGTTGAAGACAATAAGAGAAACATTTGTAAGCTATTTCCAATTAACTTATTTTTTTCAGACGTGCAACAATTAAGACTTGAATTACTTCAAAATAAATTTGGGTCGATCACACCCAGTTGGACACATTTTTTTAGACTAATTTAGGCCCTCTTCAGCTAATATTGTGCGCAATATTAGTTTTTTCTCACAAATTACTACTTATAGACTTCCCTGGAATAAAACTCGGGGAACAAATTTTCTGGCCCTGTGTGCGCAGTAAAACCTTGGTCGTTCAAATAATTACAGGATCCTTGCTCGTGAATCACACAATGCGAACGGCGAAGGTCATCCTTCTTTCTCTCCTGAGCGTCTGTGATTGATTTCTGCATCCGGATGTAATTCCAGCGTTGCGTGGAACAAAGGGGAGTCCCGAAATTCAAGACGAAGTGAGCAGTGATACGAGAACATCTACTCTGTTAGCTGAAGATTAACAATTTGCTCAGTTGTTTGAAGGTTGGGAGTTCATTCCTGGATAATTCCCTGCAACGAAATTTATTACTTGGAATTACGAACTCGCTAAGTGCGTGTCTGCGCAAGAGAGGCATCTTCGTTACCTCAATCAGCCAGATGCTCACTTGTCGAATGATGGCTGGTAGGAAAGTTTTTCATGGGTTTCGCTCATGATTTAATGCATTATTACAACATATATTTGCAACGCTAACTGCACGACAGTACGACAGATCATTGAAGGAAAACCGGTGAAAAAAATTTAGTGATTTGCTTTTCATTTGTGAAAATTGAGTCCAGGTGTCTTCGCAAATAATGTTCTTCTGAACGCTATTTGCTAACGAACATAAACCTTGTAAAGTTCAGTTTCTTTTGATAATAAATCGTTTGAAAGTCTTTTTTCTGTGGAAAAACACAGTCGGTTTTGAAAAACATTGCGAAGCAAAAACATGGCACTACAATGTTGAGGCAAAGACATCTGTTAACTTTTCAATGCAGTTCTCCAATAATCTCTTTCTCGACTGGGCTAATATGCGGGTATGACTGGCAGTCATTTTTACCGTTGATTGTGTAGAAAAGACTTGTTCGTGTCAAGGCTGTCTTTCTAGAAGGAAGGCCTCCCACTCCCTTTGTTTCCAAACCCTCGGGAAGAGGAAAAAAGATGCGTCATTTTTTCCAGGGAGAGAAGTGATACTGCGAGTTATCTTCTTTACAAGATCAATTAACTTCAGAACATGAAAAATCACAGCTCCCAGTGGGAAAATCTCGAGTCTCAAGCTGAATGTTAGGGTTGATCTTCCTTTTATTGAAATGCAATACGTGTGTTTGTTTTGTTGTGGATCATTGTTTTCGGTTCATCGCTATGCTTTTTCATTACCTATTACTTTCTTCTTCAACTTTTACCTTGTTTAATAAATGTCTTTCAATGTCATTTTTGTGCGCAGGGCTTGGGGACAAATTTTGTGCATAGATTCTCTTTTTTTTCTACTTCCATACTAAATGAAACCTTATTCCTTCCTCGCTTATGAACACCTATGCCGTGGTAAAATTACTTGGAGATTGCTTCATACCTAATAAAAAAATTGAAAAACGTATGTCCATGATAGATTGAACAGACCAGAACAGCCCAGCTGTGTGGCGAAAATACTCGAAACGTTTCAGAAAATGAGAACTTAGTTACAGCAGACCCTCACTCACATGTTAACATTGCAATAAATGCTTGCTAAATTTACATGTTGAACATCGTGCGAGCTTTTTAACTCCTGTTTTCATCATACCAATGATACATAATTAATCGTTAACAATCCGTACAAAGTCCTTATTAGAGACAAAACCTGGGGATTTTAGAAATATAAATCACGAGAGTACAGAGAACAATGAAACATTGCATGGGACTCTGAACGAACTCCTTAGAATGCTTCGACCACGCAAAGTAGTTTCTATGAGTTCTTTCTATCGGCTGGCGGGAAAACTCCGTAGAGTATTTAGTATACCAGACTAGAAACTGCACGAGTGAAATGAATATCGGTGACTGAGCGTGATGTGAGTGTCAGTCTATGTGTGTCGTGAGCTTGTCAGTCTCTGTGTGTCGTGTGCGTGTCAGTCCGTGTGTATCGTGTGAGTGTCAGTCACTGTGTGTCGTGTGAGTGTCAGTCACTGTGTGTCGTGTGTGTGTCAGTCACTGTGTGTCGTGTGCGTGTCAGTCACTGTGACAAATAATTATCCGTCACTGTGTGTCAAATGAGTAACCTTAAATGTGTGTCTAATAAGTGCCCATCACTGTGTGTCAAATGTGTAACAAATGTGAGTCAAGTAAGTGTCCGTCACTGTGTGTCAAATGAGTAACCTTAAATGTGTGTCAAATAAGTGTCCGTAACTGTGTGTCAAATGAGTAAGTGTCCATTACAGTGTATCAAGTGAGCATTCGTAACATTACACGTCATTTAAGCATGCGTAAGATGTGCGAGCGTGAGTTAAGTTAAGGAATTTAAACAGTTCCGTTTTGATCAGCTCTTTTCTGTCAGTTAGGGAGTTATTTTGATATTGAGGATGAATAAATTACGCGCGGAGTGTCAAGTACGATTGAAAATGTGAAGTTTCTCCATTGCTCAGTTCAGTGTTTTAATTTTAGGGAAAAAATTTTCAATACGAACATGTTATCTAATTTTCACTGGACATTTGCATTCACTACCATTAATGTCGTGAAGCTTGGCAAATTATGCCACGCACTTGCAATGATTAAAAGCGTATCACATCTGAGTTGATCAAATTTTGTAACAGAAATCTGTGAAAATATTTTCCAATCGTAACGCATTCGTTACGCCGAAGGGCGAGCGAACGAGAGCGTCAGTACCAGGAGGACGACCGCGCACGGCACACACGGAAGAGTTCCATGAGGAAGCCGCTGCTCGTTCTCACGACACGGACGACTGCCTCGTGAACCCATAAAGTCGCATTAAGCACGTCAAGGCGCCATCTAACGGGAAGCTTTCCTGAAATACGCTCCTCTTTTTTCACGGTCTCGTAATGCCCGCGCAAGTAATCTCAGGATCATCGGGAAGGGAAAGATATTTTGATGTTCCCCGCACACGAATTCTCGAGCTCAGGACCACGTAGTGCTGATTCTGGGCTCCATGTTTCAGACCAATTAGGAGTTCTCAAAAATTACCTGCTCTGGAAAACTTCCATAGCGTGCCGTATTGCCTTCACATTTTGCTACCTTCTCAGGTGGTTATGCCAGGAAAGAAGCAGTTACATGTTAGGCAATAATTAACACAGGTGGCGTCGTAACTACCTTGCCTTCAGCAGTCTAGCATTAACATTGCCGGAATATTTTTATTAGTGAGTACAATGGCTATTTCCCACCATTGTTACAGAAAGGCGCTATGTTATCGAGTCTTATCATCTATTCCACTATGAGCAAACGAGAGGGTTTCTCTGCATTCGTGTTGGGGCAATTTTGGATGGTAGTTTCAGCGTACGCATAGCACAATTTGCAACTGAAAACGTTGTACCAAGATTTCGCACAAATCTTCTAAAAATCTTCCTCAAATTTTGTGTCATTTAGTTTGCCCAAACTGCGTTTCCAAAAGCCATTCCCTAAAAATTCTCTGTAATTTGCAGTCTTATCGCGAAATTGATTGAAAAATTGCGTTGCATTTCTGTAGTTTATTAAATATCTACTGTGACGATGCCGACTAACCTGGCTTGCATGAGAGCAGGCACATCTGCGTAATATTAGCATTCCGACAGGCTTCATATCCGCCGAGCGCAAGGCAGACTCCTGCTGCTATCTGGAAACCACGGCTCAATGTGACGTACGTCTGGACCTTATTGCTTTGCGACCTGATCTGTCTCGTGGTTCCATAGGGAACACTTCATGTGCTGCTGTAGCTCATAGCTTCAACCTCACTCTGGTGTTTGAAACGAGTATATGAAATTGCTTTGCAACGCTGTATTGGGATTGTTTGAGTCGAATGCTGTCATCAAATGACTGTCTGTCAAGTAATGCCATCAAAATAATAATGACTGACCGGCTTTGGCACTGGTGACAAAAGTGCACTTGACGGTGCTGTCTACTGAGCATGACAGTGGTCGTGGTTTATTCCCAGTTCACGTTCAGAAAATTTTTCCAGTTAGTTCTTCAATTCGTCAGATCACGTCACTTGATTTCTAAGCTTTACATCTCACTCGACGTGAGGCTAAATGTTTGTATGCAAAGCATGAAAAAACATGGGATACTATTTTTATATTTGGGATTCGTGTCCGCGGGATTTATTGTGATATTCCAGGCTCGCTTTTTTTACATATAGTAAACATTTAATAAACTTTTTGGAAAATATTTTCTTCGAGCGTCTCCCGTTTCTAACGAACTGAGTATACCTTCACTCGATTGGATGGTGGAGGACAACGCAGAACGCGTCGTTCAGAAACAGGCTCAGCTTCACATCTCTATAGAACTGAGTAGCTAAAGTGCTAAGGCGGGTGAGCAGAATAAGTCATCAGTTCTTTCACCATTAGCCCTGAGTAGGAGTACTGGCGGTTTAAGCAGCCAAACGATTGTAACAAGGTTTTCACTGGTGGGGGTATCTCATCATCATCACCCATGTCAACCTCACTAGATCATCTGTCAAACCCCCCTGACGCTCACCAACCCCACTAAATCACCCTAACGCTCACCAACCCCACTAGATCACCCTAACGCTCACCAACCCCACTAAATCACCCTAACGCTCACCAACCCCACTAAATCACCCTAACGCGCACCAACCCCACTAAATCACCCTNAACCCCACTAGATCACTCTGACGCTCATCAACCCCACTAGATCACTCTGACGCTCATCAACCCCACTAGATCACACTAACGCTCATCAACCCCACTAGATCACCCTGACGCTCACCAACCCCACTAGGTCTCCCAGCAGATGATGTCTGCGCAAATTCATCATTTTGCCAGGTTCGGAGGCAAATTACAAATTCATGAATTCCTAATGAAGAGTCCTATGGGATATAAAGTTGAACTCTCCAAGCAGTTTAAATTGAACGAAACGGCGAAATGGTAAAAATTACCTGAAGAGAATTTTCGGTAGATAAAATAGGCAAACGTTTACTCCAATTATGAAACCTGCCGACTGATAAGCAAAAAATACGAAATTTTTCCTTCACCAATGAGGAGAAAATATTTCACTGTGAACGTGTTTAACGAAGTAACGCGAAATAGCGTGCCACAATTTATTTCCAGTTCAGATTTAATGAAGTAGAGCCATCTGTGTGTGCGCTAAGACTCTCTGGCACCTTAAGGTACTTTTCACGTAATTTAATTAACATGAAATTTAGGGCGCAACGTAAACATGAGTTTTGGGGCTGTCTTGCCCCAGAAACGCGGCTCGTTTTGCCTAAAGAGCCACAAGGAAGCTACGAATTTCCTTAAAATTTCCGCTGCAGCGAAGCACGAGCTTGCTTAGCGAATTATGCAAACAAGATCAGCAATGTGATAAACCGCATAATGCTCCCAGTCATTTCTGCTCACTTACCTCAGTCTTCTTCAGTTTCATTGAGCTTAGTGAACAGATCATGGAAATAGGTTACTCAGCACCGTTGGAGCGCCTTACGGCTCTCGCGTAGCGCAGAATATTCAGCTTGACTGAAGTGCTGCTCGTCGCTGTCTTCTTTCTTGAGGTTTATGAAATTGTCATAACTGATTTGCATTACAGAAGCTAACTGTGGAACATGTTGTTAAGCAATGAGTATTCTTCGAATCTGAATTTCTATTTTGCATTTAAATCGGCAAAGCTTCGTAGGGATGTAAACTAAATTCATTTTATTGGTGAAATGTTATTTATATAAAGTTATGGTTATTTTAGAATAATTATTTTCGCTTCAAAATGCTGATTATTTTCCCATAATGATTGACCAAACTGAATCATCTTATGAGAAACGGAAGTTCTATGTACAGTCATTCTGAGATAACAGCTCAGTGTACTCGAATTGAAAACTAGGCTGAAACGGGGTAACTATGATTCCAACTGTGATTATCGTAAGTGCTGCAATATTTCTTTAAAAGTTATAACAAATCTATGCTCATCAAGCACAACAATTCGGTGAAACATAGGAGAAATATAAATGTTATAAGTACAAGCGCTGATATCGTGCACCCAATGTGATGCTGTCGAGAGAGCCGTCCAAGGAATCCGAAGAAATTGCAAAAAGCAAACTTATTCTTGCAGCATACTTTGCCGAACATGACCTTCCATTCTCAATATTGATTATTTTTTATCGGGGGTTAAAACAATTTACACTGACAGCAAAATAGCTCACAAGGTGTTAATGAAAAGGACGAAATTACATTTGGACTAAATATGAAGTAAGTAGAGTCAGTTTTTATTTAATATATCCCATATCATGTTTTTCTTCATTTTTGGGGAATTTTTGTTGAATATGGGGGAATTTATAATGCAAATCTGGGGGAAAGAGAAAAACCTCAGGGGAAACCCTGCTGCGTATCGTGCAAGCGTGGTAATGCTTGGATGTCTTCGTCTTCTGTTCTTTAATCTCACCAAGTTTTTCCATGCTATTGAATGCTAACGATAACTTACTACGGAAGTCGCATAACCAGCTATTCTTTCAAGTTATCTCCACTACATCATAGGATGTATTTTTTTATCATACCCTATCTCAGAATGAAGAGATAGGGTATGACTCCGCAAAAAAATCATTGTAAATATACATATTTCCAGAGCGAAAAACATTTATTTCTTACTCAGACATGGCATCTCGTAATCTTTTATATTGACTCTAGTATTGAATGCTGCTTGATATTACCAACATGATCAAGATTGGCTCTATTAAAAACAATCGTCTGCGTGTAGTCAGCACTACAACAACACGACTGACGTTCAGAGGCCCATCAGAAGCAGAGCGGGTGCCAGTCTCCACGCAAGAAAGCGCTACGCCAAACAGAACCGCTAAATACAGCGCAAATCACCCTCAATAGCAAGACCAAACGGCAGGTGGTTTTGATACATATTACAAAGGAGTAAGTTTCTTTGCCTAAGGCGCCATAATCATCTCCAGGAAATGGAGTTGCGCAACAGGCCTGAGGTCATCGCGTGGGCTTCTCTGTGAAAAACCTAGGAATACATTCCCTATTAGTTTGGCCAATTAGAGTTTGTGCATGGCTAGGAAACCAACTAAGCGTATTGTGAGCCTTTCCTGTGCTCACATTAAAAAGTTAATTCTCCTACCAATATTGATTAAAAGTTACGCCAGTATTAAAGTACAACAGTATTAAAAAGTAACACTTCTTTGAGAGTTGAAGATAGCAATCTTTGTGCCCTTGAAATTAACCCCTTTCTTTTGGACGCAATTAATTTAGCTTTGAACTGCTAACTCTAAAACATTGATTAATCGATGGATGTTTTGTGGTCAGTAAATTCTTGAAATAAATTGCTCTTTACCAACTAATGTGTTGTATTTCAAATTCTTTACTTCATCACATTTTCAAAAAATATTCGAGTTCAATTTTTGAATGACTCTACCAGATCTATTGTATTTCATGCTTTTCATTCATGAGTTCAACAAAACTAGTTCAAAAGAAAAATGAATACTGAAAATAATACTGTTAGGAAAATGTAGTGGCTTAGAATCACTTAGGCTGGACCTAATATTGGGAAGGAAATTTTAAGTAAGCTTGAAAGCACTGAGTTCCTCACTGCTGGATGGAGAGTGCCGTAGAGACTAAGATTTTCTAACTTCCCTGAGTATTATTTCAAAGACGCTTTGACCACCGGTAACCCACCTCGCAGTCAGTGTTGAATATAACTCGCTACTCAATGTTTAGCATCATTCGCTTCTTTATTGTCTATATTGCATTATTCGCTTCCTTATTGTACTACATTATTCGCGTCCTTATTGTATTGCATCGTTCGCTACTTGACTGTATTGCATCGTTCGCTACTTGACTGTATTGCATCGTTCGCTACTTGATTGTATCGCATGATTTACTCATACGGACCGTGAGGTACATCTGGGCACAAGCCCATGCAGCAGCCCGGAACAAAGCACTGCTACAGCGTCAGTCACTCCAATGTCGCAGAGAGGCGTGTCGTGGCCTTGATGGAGCGTAAACAAAACAGGAGAGAGTCGCCCCTGCAGGGCCAGAGCGCGCGCGTGTGCAGTTGGGGTGTGGTGCTTCTGGCGCCAAAATGCACGTTTAATTAATAGGCCCTACCCTCGCTCTCACGCTCGCCAGCCACGGAATGAATGCACCTCCTGTGCGTGATGGACTTCGAAATTATTTAACCTCTGCTCTAAGCCCCATGGGTTTTGAGTCTTTTTGGTAGGCTCGGGAGAAGTGTGTTGCTGCAGATTTGATCTAACGAAATCTGACCTCATGACGAGATGGACTCAAAATTTTTGGACCAGATAAAATTGCTGTGAAATTTCGGGTTTGACGCGTCGTGTCATTTTCCTGTACTTGATTTCATCGTTGTTGTGTACTCTCGGAAACAATGAAAGAACCCCTTTTAATGTAAATTTTTGTTTTAATATTCCTGAGATGCAAAGTATCCATCTATTTAACTGAGCAGATGTGCTTTCATAGTTCGGTGAGTGTTACTTCACTACAGAAATATAAGAGTATTTTTCACACAACACACCTGCGAGTCGCCAAACTAAGTAGACCTTCGCTTTGTCAAACACCTCCTTGCGCCTGGCAGCCCAACTTTCGCACCTTGCGCAACAGGTGAGGGCAGTAGCCTCTTTATGGGCTAACAAAACGCAGGCACATCGCTCAAAACGGCGAGTCGCAGTACTGCTCAGAGCTGAAATAAAGGGTACGAATTCAAATAAGGTCTCCCCGATAAAACGGTTGTGAGTGAGTTTTTTTTTTGTGAATGAACAAGGGATTTATATTTATAAGCTTTTTCCTCCTTTTCAAATCATCATTAAATTATAGCGCGTGATTTATAGAAGAAAAGATGTTCCCAAATAAATTACTGAAAGCTGGTGACGTAATGTGGCAATTGTTTTGAAAGTTTGCCATTGTCTAATGTTCAATTTGCTTCAAGCTATATGAGTGCCCTCTTCGTTGATCTGCCATGCTTGTTGTCCCGAAACTCGAAGCTTGGATGCAGTCCAGATATAATTTTAGCAAAATACACGTACCCGACAGAACTATGGTCACGAGTATTTTGTCTTTTGAACTTGTCCTGATACTAAAACGCAGGCAATTATGCTCAAAGATTATCTCTTTGTACAAGAGATGGCGCACGCTGCCTGCGAGTACTTCATCATCAAGCTGACGCTTCTGCTTCTGTAATCTTCGCAACAATTTGAGTACAACTCAGTACTTCGTTGATTAACTTACAGGACGACTTTTGCAAGCTGTAGCACACTATCTGGGAGTGACATTGTACTACACAAGTGGGTCGTTCTCATTAACAGTATTGAAAAAAATTTCAAGCAACTCTACCATTCATGAGAGAATCGTAAATTTACTTCCTTATGTCTAATTTGTTCCAAGCCAAAACTCTGTCATATTTTTTCAGCACGAAGAATGTCAACATAAATATTTTGAATTAAAATTCGCTTCTTCAACACGACTTGAATGTGTTCGAATGTACAGAATTATTTGAAAACTATTGTAGTCGTATTTCATGAGCATATTGCCTATAACACAAGATAGTTAACATTTATATATCAAAAGACCTTTCCATAAGTAATGGCTTTTCATTATTCTTCGTGTCAGTCTCTGTACCGTGAGTTGACTTACCATTGCGCCTTACCATCGTTCTGATAACCTTCTAGCTTAACACTTTACTTCATTATTCTCAGTCAACACATTTATGCATTCAAATTACACAAGGAGAAAATGCTTACCTTGTTTATAATCACGAACTCTGTCTCACTGTCACGCTTCACTAACCCTGGGCGGTGTCCTTCGCTACTGCACACCATCACAATGGTAACTTCCGTCGCCTGGCCCCTTGGCTGGCAAAGAGTGGGCAGGGTACCTTTAGAGGGGCTCTCGAAAATGAATTTTCTTCGCAACAACCTTCAGTACTTCGAGAGAGGAGAGTTAAACTCAAGTTGCCCTAGTTACTCAAGAATTAACTCATCTCACATTGAACGTAATTTTAGTATTTAACATTGAAAGTGATTCACATTGTGTGAATTGTGTCTTCATTAGGTTCTCATTGAGTGTTAAAAGAAAATTTAGATTTTGATCACTGGTGGCTTGCCCCTCAATAACCACCGGTGAGTCACGCCTCTGTCAATGTGTGCATGTGAAATTGCGTAGAGTTTTTTCATGCGTGCAGTGGCAGAAGAGGAATTGTAACTGTTTACTGGATGGAGGATCTCAACATGGCAGAGGAATTCTTCGGTGCTGGAGCTGTGTGAATGTCTTATGCTTATGATAACTCTCAGTGCTATGTTGTTTCAAATTTTACGCATTTCGAGTGTATACACGCTTTTAGTAGATCGAAATGGCGCTCTATGCATCCGTCGTACTCGAAAATAACAAACAATACGATTGTTTGCGCACGCACACTCGGGCAGTAGGAAGGCGGTAACGAATGGCGGACATGGAATTATTCTTCCGTCATGCTGATCTGTTTTTAGACTCCCGCCGCTCGCTGCCAGACCCCGCCGCTCGCCACCAGACCCCGCCGCTCACCACCAGACCCCGCCGCTCGCCACCAGACCCCGCCGCTCGCCACCAGACCCCGCCGCTCGCCACCAGACCCCGCCGCTCGCCACCATAACCCGCAACACAACACCGCCACAGGGGCGTGCGTCACTCACTGAGCTGCCGGTCCTGTGCTCGCCTCAGCTCCCACGTTTGTCATGTACACGACACGCGTGTTTGTGATCACTGTGATTGTCCTCTTACTGTGGGAATGTCGCGCACCTTCGTTTTCATTTGAGGTTTGAGATTGCGGTGAGGACACTAGGGATGGAATGTTACATCATTTCATCAACGAAGTTGAAGTGAGCTTCGTGTTTGCGCTCACCTATTGTTCTCTCAGATGGTACTAACGAGCTTCATCCATCTGGTTTTTCGGTACCTATTTTACATATGGAATTTTGGAATAAAGTTTTGATTGAGTTAGTGAATATGAATTTAAAGAACCCAGTGGATGTGAATATGTTTCGTTCATTAAACTTTGCGCACCAAGTTGCGCAGGCCGTACTTCGGGCTATTTCATTTTCTCCGCAAGTTTGCAGGCCGCGTCAGCTTCACAAAGAAGTAATCTTTGATTCCCGCAATTCTAAAGAAACTTTTTAAAAGTCTGGGAGAGTTTGTAATTAATTTATAAGGAGCTTCACATTCAGTGTGGTGAATAGGCGGCGCTCTCGGCGGCGGAATTAACTCCTTAATAAAAGAGGTTGTGTGCGCAGGGAGGCAGTGCGCTCTGTGTGTGCAGTCCTGAGATGAGCGTGTGTTGAGCTCACTCTTGTGCCCCTGATGCTTCTTACAGCAAGTTTTCGTAGTGAGATTTGTGGTTAATTATGTTGTGTTTAATTATCTCATCTGTAATGAGATTTTGTGTTTAATTATGTTGTGTTTAATTATCTCATCCCTAATGAGATTTTGTGTTTAATTATGTTGTGTTTAAATATGTTCTTACACGCAAGAACGTACAAATATTGAGTACCTGTAAATTTTCCCTTGTGGAGACACTCATTGGAACATAGTATTTCGGGATAGGATATAATCACAATTTTAAGTAGTATTTGTTGCATCATATTAGGAAAAATATTCGTGATTCCGATACCAGCCAAGCAGACGACAGTTGCTTCACTATGATTCTTTTCTGTCGCCAAGAAGAAATTTATAAATTCCATTTTGGGTTGCTAATAATGGAAAGAAATGTTATTTTTCGTTGATGAATCAACGATAAATCAACCAATTTCGTTAATAAATCAATCAATTTGCAGGATTGATTATCCCCCCTCCTTCCCTGGAGAATGCTGTGAAGGGAACTCCACTTCAGAACATTTTGATGTCTTCGCGCTCTTTGGAATAACGAAGGATCCCAGAGTCACACTCAGCGGTGTTTACAGACTGTGTTTATCATGATCAGTGTACCCTATACGTAAACTATAGCATTGCAGTTCTAACCCTAGCTACTAAACTCATTATCATTAACAATTGTTACAGGCTTCTAGCGTGGGTTTGATTTGTGGCTAGGGAGACCTTATTTTCATGTTTTACTAATTTTTCTCATTCACGGCCGGCGTACCGTACAACCGATCTCTTGCATCTACCTGCCCATTTCCTGTTTTCGTCTTTCATTCTTTATTCCTGTTTCATATTTTCGTCTTATTTAGATATTCACGTTGTCCTTTACGAGCGTAGGTAGCAAGCTTTCCTTAAGACACTGGATTGTTGCGCCTTCATGATGCACTAGAATATTAAAAAATAAATGCAAAAATGCTACACGCACAGATGGAACGACGAGGTTACGTTTTCGATGGTTAAGCTCCACGCCAAAATGATAATCATGGATGTTCGTTGCAAATGTCTCATCACATCTGCTACTAAAATTGCCATCGTCAAGCAAAAAAAAAAAATGCTTCCTGAGGACAGCAAGCTTTTCAAGACAATTTGCAACCACGTTTAGGAAGGAAATCCCGTAGATTTTGCATGGGCTGGCGTGCGGAAGCTCATTCCGCATTTCAGAAGAGCCGGAAAGTGCGGTCTTTGTTCCCTTCGGGAGTTCACAGGCCTACTCAGATGCAGTAAACTTTTGCGTTTCTAAGCGTAAATTTTGCGGCAATTGTCAGTTTTGTTCGAGTGCACGACCGAACTGCGGCGCTCTCGTACAGAGTTTACAGACCAGGTTTTGTGCGCTGAACCCCGCTCCGACAACAGGTGTACATTAGCATGAATACACTTCCCAGTTTTACCTTCAAAGTTTTTTCCAGCTCAAAATGCCTTCCTAATACGATGGTCGCTGAATTGGAAATGGTGCCAAATTAAATTGCGTTTGTGTACCCTATATCGATTTCAACGAGATTAAAACCTGCATTTATGTTCTTTTTCCACAGAATGTTCGTTTTAAGGCTTTGTTTTACTAAAGACAAACACTTTCTCTCAATTTTAGCTTAATAACGAAAAGGTAATGTGTATCGGAATCTTCGTCAGATTTTTATTTAAAGCGAAAATTCAATTCGCGTGTGATTTTTTCGTAAATAACGCAGTAAAACATCCTGGAATTTTGAAATTCTGTCAACAAAGTTGAGCCAGTGTAGGTCACAGATGGGCTTCATAAAACAAGGCTCATGTCCTAAGTTAATGGTGTCCATTTGACAGATTTCGATAATTTTGTGGTTAATTTTTTCACTTGAACATCTAAGTGAAACTGTGATTTCAATATATCGATCGTTCACACAGGACAGTGATAATTTTGATTTCCAAACGCAATCGACATCGTTAAGAAATTATTTCATTCCTTTTAACCACATATATTCACCGCGATGCTCCGTGAATTTATTTTCATTACTGAATAAAATTGAAAGAAAAGAATTATTTGGGCTTGACATAAGGTATACGATGCTTTCTATAAGTAGAACTGAAAAACACAAGAAATAAATAAAATCCTAATACTGGTCCAAAAATCCAACTCTAGAAGTTCGCAGTCATTCTGCCCACCTGCCGCACTGGCGTAGTATTCGTGTCTGGAAAATGGGTCAGGGTTCCTCTACGGCTTTTTAATTGCGAATTTACGAACTTGGGTGCACGCTGAAATGCGCTCACTAAATCGCCATGGCCAGCCGAAAACATCGCTGGCTCGCATAACCTTTTGATGGGGCAAAGGTTGCAACCTTCGAGCCGCTCGTAACCGTACGGCAGCCTCCAACTTTTCATTTCCCGCGGCCAGGTAAAGGCCCGAGCAATCCTGCCTCCCAGGAATAAATTGTCGTTAGTTAGACGAATTTGCTCAGTTTAGACTTCCCCGACTTCGTGTATTTTCGGGTAATTCTATTTACTGTTTGGATCGAGGCTCACGTTTAAGCCGTCAAACGTACTTCATCAAGGGATTGGTAGATTTCAGTATCTCGATTTTAAAGTTTTGTGACGTATAATTGATTGAGCTGCTTCGAAATCAGACTTGTACAGAGATTCAAGCACTGATCATTTGAAGTGAACGTCGTTCAGAGTAGGAAATTTGGTCGTATGTTATCACCAATCCTGTACTTTCCTTCCAAATTGATACTTTCATCTCAAACTTGTTCTTCCATCGTAAAGAAGAACTTTCTTCTCTAAATCGGTATTTGCACGCGCAGAGAAATATTTTGGTTACTTCTAATTAAAATTTGAGGAATGATGGAGCTTTTAAATCCCCCAAGTCGAAGATTACTTTTATTTTATTACAATTATCAATTATCATCACGAGTATTACTAAAAATGAAAGTTCAATTAAAATGATAAAATTAACAACGCATCGTTCACTTTCGAACGTGTTAGAAATGCTTACTTTAAGGGGGTAATTTTGGCTTCGTTGTGAGCTGTCATTTTTGCATCTCCGTTATTGTGGTCATTAATTTTATGCATGGGAGATAAAATTATTTTTTATTGAACATTATACCGATCAAGTGAATCATTGAAATGATAACGAATATTCTTGTACAATAATTTCTTTGAGACTGCTTTTGAAACACAGTAACAACCCCGTAAGGGGGCGATAACGAAAGCCGAGATCACTTCGAATTCGACAAAATAGCAAACGTCCGTTGGCCAGACTTCTGGTTTATGGACTTTCAATAAATCGAAGGAAATAAAAGAGTAGGGCAATCACTACAGGAAAAAGCGTCTTAAACTCCTTAAAATGAGGCAATTGAAAGGAATCGCGTCGAAGCAGTCTCTAACAAGGCCGATATTGGGCTGTCGGATGCGCGACCGGCGGCCGAAACATCCTCGTTCGACCGTAATCTTGCGTAATCCTGACCTGCTGCAAGTCGTAAACTCCGGCCCCTCCGTAACCTTGTCTCTCCGATTTTTACACCCCTGTTAGGTGTTTTCTTTAGAACCTTTCATAGAAGTTGCTTCTTTTTACCGCAGAGTTTTTGACGTTCGAAGACTTGGTCAGGAGTTTGTCCTTGTCGTTACCTTAGACCCCGAAATGCTTATCTCCTTTCCAACACTTTCGATTCCCACTGGCGCTTTCAAACTGCTCTCCTCAGTGAATGCCGCTCTTATTCAGGCGGTAAACTCTTAATTTTATTTTTTTTCGAATGAAGATTTATCAGTGGCAATTAATTATTACGGCCGTTTTTGCGTTTTTAAATAAACTAGAAAATTATTTTTCACCCACAAGCTTCAGAACGATAATTTCAGTTCTAAAATCTCACAGAATTAGCAGGGATACACGGGAGAAAAAAAAACATTCAGTCCCTTGAATCAGAGCACAAATGAAAAAAAACCCCCGAAAAGAAAGTAGTGTAAGCCCTGACGAAGGGGATGTTCATCATTGCGTTGTCAGAACACGGTGATTACGCAGCAGAACCACGGCTGGCATGAATCTTCATTACAACGTCGGGTCAGGAAGCTTGGAGGGCTGCGACGCCAAACTTCCAATGAAGAACCTCAAAATGGATACAAAAATAGCAAAATTTATGACGCATGAATGATGTCTTGCTAATGTCTCATTTGAAATTTGGCAGTAAACGAGTATTTTATTACGTGGTGCAGACAGTAGATCAGTATTCTATTTGGTTGTGTCAAGTCTGAAAAATGGAACATTTTGAAATTCATTTCTCGATTAGAGAAAACTGTGAGGATTTATGACGAAAATTACGGAATTTTGCTGTATTTTCCTACAACTCGTTTAATGCCGTTCAACGCATCACGTCTCGTGAACGTAACGCGTGTGAGTTTTTATTTTTTCTTCTTCTTCGCTCCGTTCTTTTTTTTTGTGCTTATGTTACTGCTGGCTATTTATTCATGCGCAAATACGAAAAAATATTACACTGGAATATATTGAGTAATTTAGTTCTTTTTTTAAATAATGGGAAAATTTTACGTAGAGCCTACATCACAGCTTAAGGTCCGAGCGATGACATTGTTGTATAACTGCAAGTTGCACTGCTAATCTTCGCTCAAGGAGACATATCACTCAAGTATCGGTTCTCGAGAGCGTACCTTATGGAGTTGCAACTCCTTTTTGGTAACATTAGCTATTCCCTTAAAAATGTGTTAACAGATTTGAATTGATAGGCGTTTAAGGTCAGTAAGCTCTGTCTTTCCATTTCCACATCTCTTTCAGACGTGTGGCAGCGTTGTGTTCTGCGTCTACATCTGAGCAAGGCAGTTACTGATTTTTTTTTGTGAATTTCAATTGTAATTTGCATGCCTCATTGAAATGCTGCCGGTCACTTGGCTCTACTACTCTTTGAGCGAATAAAATATTTTAGCCGCTGGGTATAAAGCCTTTTTCTTTTTACTTGTAATTTTTACGTTGAAGAATTATTCAGCGTCATTGAGAAAAAAAGAGGATTTTTAGGTAGATGAATGTTTGGTGATAAAACAGCTAGTGAAAACCAACTTAACTACCGGGGGAGAATGCTTCAAACTTAAAGCTCATATATATGTGCGATGCACTGTTTGTTTCATGGTGCTTACAGAGACATTTCCATCGTATATTCCACCGTGAAATCGCATGCTATTCTCTTATTTAATGTCGAGAAAATGTCAGTGAACTCAGTCTGAAACCTACGTCATGAATATGCAACGAAGTTAAACGACACATTGAGTGAGATAATTTTTGACTGCTCTCCTAGAATCTCTAAACGTAAAGTGGGAGTTTTTAAGTTGCAAAAAATGACTGGTTTTGGCAATGAAATATTTTACGAAGCACTACCCTATAAGACAGGAACTAGCCATCATTCTGATGAAAAATGTGAATCAGGTTTTATACTAAGAATTTATTTTGTGAAGATGACACGAAAAGAAAAAAGTTAACTTGATCGCACAAGAAACTTGTAATATAAAGAAAGGTCAATGACAACCTTAATGATTATACTTTTCCTTTTACACTGCGTAGTGTAAAGTTTTTGGATCTTGTGCTATGTGTAAGCGTTTGTGTGCTCATAGTCAATGAAAAAATGCCATTTGAATATATCATCAAACTTGTTGATCAGGATGGCATGAAAATGTTGTAGCCATTTTCTTCCTTTATATGTTTTTAATAACAGTAGAAAACGTTCAACCATCAGGTAGACTATTATAAAGCAGCATCAACATCGTAATCCATTCATAATTGATGAGAGTTGAAACATTTTAAAATATTTGAAAGGGTTATTTCAAATAAGCATATATGAATTAAAAACAAGATTGTACTCAATATATCGATTGTGGGCCAAATACGCAACGAGGCTTTAACAACCCGCAAATAGATAACGGAATTCTGAAGCAATATGAATAATAACCAAGAGAACTATTGCATTCAACGAAAAATAATGCCTAATCATTTTCTATGAACTTACTTTTCTAAGAGACAATCCAAAAAATTAGTTCTCCGATCAAATTTTGAGTGTTTCAAAAAATAAAGCATCAGGAAAATAATAAGAATCTCAGTGACGGGGTTTGAGTAAAGATCATAACAGTAACTGTGGGAAATTCTCTAAGTGCAACTCAATTAATCTAAACGCTCCAAATTTTTCCAGTTTTCCATTCGACATTCACTAAGAAGAAGTATTAATAAGAGTATCATGGCTGGTAAACTGTTAGCATATATCACGTTAGAGCTAGAAATGAGTTACATAGATTGGATGACCAGTTAAACTCTGAAGTGTTCAGCACGGTTGTCAGGTGCAGGGTAATATATGACACTAATGATCATCTAACTACTGTTGCCTTCATATTTATAAAGACTAAAACAGTCGATGGGTAGTCACCAGGAACCATTCCGAGGCGTTTACTTCAGTTGCGCGCGCAAGAACATAGACGCGTCCGCTAACTTGGTTCCTCAACAAACTTGTAAATGATGTTGAATCAGTAAAACTTCGTATTCGAGTTTTCGTTTGGGAAGTTTTCTATTTATTAACCATTATTTTTTGTTCACTAAGTCTTCGACTTGGACGTTAGCATGAAAGAGTAACAAGTATTTCGGTTCAACGCAAGCCATAATTACTTGCAACAATATTCTCGAATTTTACATTCACTTTTTGCGGAGTTTCTTTCATTAACTTCAACTCCATTTCAAGACACGAAAAATAAGATATCAGACGAAGATTTTTCAATCCCACATAATAGAAAATTTTTTAAAGTTGTCAGTGATTTTGCGCCTCGCACCTCGTACTGAAGAATTGAACGAAAATTTCAGCGTTTGCACACAAGTTTTGTGTGATCCTGTGCCTGAGCTCGCCCCGGCACTACTGGTAATTCAATCTCGGATGCGATTTTTGTCGACCTGTTCTGAGAGTCCGAGGAAATCTCGAGCGCTCTACACCAAATGTCAACACAAGTTGGCGTTCTGACGTAATCGGAAATTCTTCTTCGCGCAGGCACAAAGATTGCACTGTTGATTATGAATGAGTCAGGGTGGTGAAAGTCGCTTTCATAGATGAAAGTGCCAATTGTAAGTAAAAATGCTTGAAAAAACGCTTGGCACTTGTTAACTGATTCATAAGGTATCAAGATCGGAATAATATTGCATTATCACACTGCAGTAAGAACCTAAGCATAGATCACCATAATTATCTATACTAATTTTACGTTTAAAAAGAGTGTTGAACTTGAGCGTCTTGAGGTCTTTCCATCATGATGAAGTACTTCTCACTTTCGCGTAAACGTTGCTGAGGCCGACGAGCTTTCTTCACACAAATTCCGGTTCTAATACGTCTCTTCAAATCATAGGAGAGCGACTGCGATATCTAAAATTAATGTGATAACCTGAGCTGACTCCTGATGAAATACACAAAGATTTTCAAGCCAAGCGAAATAAGCAGCACTCATGCGATGCCAAGATTCTTGATTGCAGTTAAGTCTGGTGTGTGAATCTTTATTTTCAACATTGAAATAACCCTGACAATTTCGTTCACGGGAAAAATCGCAGTCACGGCCAGCTTTTTTTGTGTAATTTATTGATTCATTTTTTTTTTTGAAGAAACATCGCATCTGAGCTAGGGTTGGAAAGCGACGAAATTTCATTACAAAATTCAACTTTCGATTGAATTCACACAAACTCCAACTAACAAGATATTTTTCGATATGCCTCGACACAGTGTTTTTATTTTGCGGACAAATCGGCTACTGCACATATCTGCCACTGCACACATCCCCTGCCACTGTACACATCTGCCACTGCACACATCCCCTGCCACTGTACACATCTGCCACTGCACACATCCCCTGCCACTGTACACATCCCCTGCCACTGCACACATCCCCTGCCAC
>JACJUY010001763.1:62613-74300 GCA_014220935.1 Platorchestia sp. MABIK
GCACACATCCCCTGCCACTGCACACATCCCCTGCCACTGCACACATCCCCTGCCACTGCACACATCCCCTGCCACTGCACTGCACCAATTACCGGAGATCAGTACGACGGCGTATAGCTGACAAGAATATCGAACTTCGATACAGATTTTGTGGCTGCAGACTGAAGCGCTGGTGATGAAAAATCAGCTTCTGTAGTCCTTGTTCAGTTACAAGACTTCACTGTCCGGAGAATGGTATCGGTTTTGGGCCATCATATTATACTTGTGGAGATAATATTGATCAGTGAACAGGGACAATACGCCCATTGCAGCGACCGTGTTATTGTAATCAAACTAGTGAAATATATTTTTCTCTACCTCTCAGAGGGCTGTAACTAATATATGTATGGAAATAAATACTCCGAAGGGAAAGATATGATATCCCAATCTGAGAATGTGGTCGGCTTTTCTGTTGTTGAAATTAAATAGCCTATTTTCATTTTATTAAGGACCATCACTCATTTTATTGAAGAGTTGTCAGAAGTCTGTGTTCTGCTGACTTTCTTCTCCAACTTTTATCTTGTTTCATAACCTCCCTTCTCAACTTATTGTTTCTGTGCGCAGTGGCTCTTGTGGGGCATGAATTCCGTATTTCTTTAACTCCATGTTAAATGGGGCCTTGATCCTTCATCTCTTCGACTATCTTATTCGTCAAGATGCTGAAACTTACTTAGCATATACTATTATGTTAACTTTACAGTACCTCGTTAAAAGTGATCAAAGTATGTATCTTGACCACCTTCCGATTTTTTTCATTAGAGACGCGAATAAAACTTAAGACAGAATTATTAAACTAGAAATATCAACCACTAACATTGAGCATATTTGTCATGTGTTCAGTGTTGAGAGCGCAGACCAAGGAGTGATAGTCTCAAATAAAAAATCAAACGTGTGTTCACTTTCGAGAAATCTCAGTCTTCTCCTTTCGTATGCGTCACCGCAGCCATCGTACCGGTGATGAGATTTATCCTGCCTCCTGAGGGTTGGGATAACAGTGGATCTTGCTGAAAATGGCTGGCTTGCTTTTAGTGTCTAATTCAAAGCAGTCATGTAATGAGAGCAGCTGCGTCACACCCTGAGTTTCTCTTCAATTCCTGAAACACCGCTTTTCATGCACTTCTTTAAATTAAAGGTAGAACATCTGGCTCGATACTCGAGGGGATTGTCATCATTATGTTTAAAATGGAACTGGTAGATTTCTGTTTGCGCGTCTTGTGTTTTTTTAGTACGTCTGTAACGTGGCTATGCAAAAATGTCCATTGTACCGCAGTGGCAGGAATGCGACACAAATGTGTGTGAAGCTATGCCCCTTCTGCATAAATTCCGCGTTCCCTTATCTTCATACTAAATTGTGCCTTCCCTTCTCCTCTCTTCGAAACGATTTTTTTAAGCAGTTAGTGAGGCTTAAACTCGCATCTAATCTAATGTGTGTGAAGCGGGCAGTTCTGTGCAGCCACGTGGCTTTCATCTTGTTTAATATTGATTATTATTTGATATTATTAATTTATCATGACGATTAAACATGTTATAAATGGCTGCCTTATGAGATGCTGGCCCTAACGCGTAAGTTACAGTACTGAACTGCGCTGCGCAGGTCTTACTTGACTGTCGTCGAAAATTTGGAACTTGATGACAGGGTCATTGTGCTGACTCAGCCTTAGTCGATGATGCCGTGAGATGAGGATGGCTTTACTCTGTAAGCACCCACAATTTTAATAAAGACCTGCCCATCTTTCTGACGACAAAATGTGAGTGTACACCATCGACCCCTACGCCACCGTCCTCCGCAAGTCCCTGGTCGCAATAATGAAGGATGGCTGCAGCAACTTTGCTGGACTTTGTCAAAGCAATAACTTGGAGCAATATGTTGACGGAGCTGGCAAGTTGCTCCCCTTTGGTTGGGCAGGGCGCTAGGCTTTATAATTAGAGGATTTTATTCCGGCCGGGAATATTTTGAAAGAAAGTGCTGAGCAAGAGAGTGCTTACTACCGAACTGTGCATACAGCGCTTCATAGTTAAGGAAGAAATAAGTTTACAGTTTTTTATAAGGACAGCGGGCGAGGAATAATCATCTGTATATTTTAAAATATATGTTTATTCTTAATCTCTTGGTATGTTGTTGAATTACCATAACTACATACACTATGATAGATTTTTAATCACGCAACCAAGTCATGTAAAATTAAATATTTACAAGCTTTTCTCATTTTATTTGAAGATTAATTGTTCAAAGAGCGCACTCACTGATGCCTTTTATTTTATTCACAGGTGAGACATTGTCCTCGGGGTTCTGCTACGGTCAACGAGCGCGGTGAGTAAACACAATCCTATTATTTATTATAAAACAGCAATGGTTCGCAATGTGGGAAGAGTTCTAGCTCGTGGAAGAAATGAAACTTTTTCGCAAAGAATGAATATTTTACGTAGGAAATGAAATAGCTGTTTGCAAAGAATGAGAATTTAGCATAAGAAAGCAAAGAGCTTTTTGCTAACAATGAGAATTTCACGAAGGTAATTGAAGAGGGTTTTAAGAAGAAGGGGATTTTAATTCGATTTTAAAATGATTTGGGGACAGCGTTTCAACAAGTTTTTTCATATAACTCTACCCAACTGCTTTCTTCCATACGTTTAAATTATGCCCTTTAGCTGGTACTTGTGCCGGAACTGAAGAGCCGTTTTCACAAGGGGACATTTTGGCCGTGAGGCGCGACACGTGTATCCGAGTCTCACCACTGAGACTCATATGTGTGTGTGTGTGTGTGTGTGTGTGTGTGTATACGAAGTTCCCTATTCGCTACGGTAGTTGCGAGGCTCTTGAGTGTCGTGCCTCACGAATTCGATCATAGCAAATAGGGAACTTCGTATACACACACAAATGTGAGCCTCAGTGGTGAGCCTCGTATACACGAGTCGCGCCTCACGGCCAAAATGTCCCCTTATGTAAACGGCCCATGAGAAGAGCACTCACCGCACCCATACACCGTGCACCGAAAGGCCAGAGCGTAGATATGAGGTCATGAAATGAGGGTAAGGTCGTTTTTCCTTCAGTCAAAAAAATGAGCGGGTATGAAGAATTTTTTAAGTTGAAGTTTCGTTGCGGACTATAGTTTTTCGGTTCGCTGCTGTTATTTTTTGGATCCAATTATTTTCGTCTAAAACTTTCTTCTTGTACAAATTTTTTTTTCAATCCTGCTGTTTCTAAGCGCTGTGTATTGGGACACACGCACTTGTACATAGATTCCCCGTTCCCTTATCTCCATACTAAATGGTGCCCAACTCCTCATTTTTGAAGAACGCGTTTGCTGTTGCTCGGAAGGCGTCAACTAACTTATTCCCTAACCTCGATCAACAAATGCGCTATCTATTCGTCCCACTTCACCAAAGCATCGCTTTCAATTCTATTCTCAAATATAAAAAGAGACTCTGCTCTGTAGCACAGCGCACAACTCGCACAAATATTCCACGTCTCTGCCTCATCTGATGGTGGGATTTTGGGATCATCCTGCAGAGACTCTTCAGGTCAACTTAAATCCAAGCGAAAGTTGGGCAAAATGATGTCTCCCGGAAAAGAGTGCGGAATAACTGACCAATTCTTATGGCACATTACTTTTGCGAAGGTGAGACAAAACTTGCCTTTAGTGTGAGGGCATAGAAGGCAGAAAAAATATCCTTTTTTCCACCAGTTACTTCTGCTCTTATAAATACTTTGAACTTTTGACCATGCATAGGTGATGTCCATTGCTTGAATTTTGATATGATTCAGGCAACTGAATGGCTCATCATTGATGAGATTTTCTCTAGAAGGTTCTACGAACGCTGAGAAAATGATTGATTTTTGTGTTAGCGATTCATGAACACTCGAGTCTATAAAATGTCGCCCATATTTTGAGGTTTCAATAGCTTTGTAAAGAATGGAGATGTGTGGTCTGCTTCTTTGTGTCAGCCCAGGCTTGCTCTTGATCACCTGGTTGAATGCAGCCTCCGAAAGAATGGGTGAATGGATGCACGCAAGTAAAATTTGTTTCTCAAATGCACGGCGAGAGAAAGAATGTATCTTCTTTGTGTGCTTCTTGCCTCTTTCTAAGTTACCTTTGTTCGGAGTGCAGCTCAAAAAATGAATGCTCCTCTCAAAACATTTTTTTTGTTGCATTACATTTTGCAATTGTCTGACCACCATGTGTCCGCACCAGCGTAAAGTTTTCCGCGAACAAATCTTCAGGAAAATTTTGAACTCTTTTGTTCTAAAAGGCTCTTTAAAAATGTTCCTTAAGATTGATTTTTCATTAGCAAGAACTTTTTTTGTTCTATAACTTCATTAACATCAGTCTTCTTCTGCTGTAAACGATAACAGAGTGTCTCTAAATCCTATCAAATTCAATGTAGATTTCAACGATTTACTTTCTGTCAATCGATGTGGCTAAGGCCAAAAGCTCATACTATGACGCTATGGTGAAAGCCCTGAATAAATTTACGATTTAGTTTAAAAAATTTGAGATAAAAGTCACTTCCGGGAAGTTAGAGAACAGGTGCCTGATGCTGATTGGATCGTGTGCAGCAGGCCACTCAGGTATCACTCATTCATTGATGCAATTTTAGGAGAAAAATCAAGTATATTCTATCAAATGTTCCTGCTAAAATTTAATCTAATATTTCTGAAAAGTTGAAATGAGTCATTAATTTTCAATTGGAGATAGAATCTTGTTTTAAACTACCAACTTTTTCCAGTGATCCCATTCGGAGTGAATCAAAGTTTCTCGCCAGAACGCGACTCTCTGGGAAGCCCAGGAGAGTCTCCGAAGTAGAGAGGTTGTCCAAATGTCCCCTGCTCAGAAAACTTTGTTTTTATATAGCAGAGCAATTCCAGATTCCATCAACGGGTCCCGTACTTTCTCATCCAAAAATTGCGCTCTGTGGAAGTAAAGGTGACAGAATAATTCTTTTTGAAATGAGAAACTCCAGAAAGTATAATTTGTTCTGTCATACATTTTACGAGTATCTAAGATATTGTAAAATACAAAGATTGCTAGATTGCGCCACCTTCGTCAAGACTAGAACTGTTCGCAAATGCGAGTATGGAAACCTATTTATTGGAGAGACAAAGTATGCAAGTAGGGAGTTAGGTTGGCAGATTTTATGTATGTAGACTTTGAAAATCTCACCATAGTTCCTAAGAGACTAAGTGCACGTAAGGAATATTTTGAGCTCCTGTTAGGGCGAGAGAAAGATTAGCTGATGGTATCATTCTTCGGAATCATACTTAGCATAAGCTAAAATGTTGTTTTTGGGGCAAAACAGGGAATAACTTCTCTTCCTGTGCGTGAACTAAATTTTTAAACATTGAATAGGTATATAACTTGTCACCTCTTCTCTTTGTGCTAGCCAGGGACTATGCAAGGATAATTGCTTATAGTATTTTTATTTTTACAAAGTAATTACCTCTCACATTTGGAGTACGATTTTATAGTCGTTTGAAGTTATTTCATCTTGGACATAATCAGTTAAAATTACCCAGTCGGAGAACTGTACCTAATATTTCATTTTCATGTTGTGGCTGCTGCTAGTTTCCAGTTTTGTAGCGTCTCTCACGCAAGGAAGATATTTCTTCAAAAATACTGACTGACCTGGCTCTGTAAAAGGTGGTCGTCTTCCGTAAGATATGTTCTGTTCATTGCTTTTTGACTCGCAGAAGGCTGCACGCGGCTTTTTTACAGCAGATGGTGGGGCTTCCATTTTTTCTAATATTCTCATTTCGTACAGATAATTTGCTGAATTTAAACTCGTGATGAACCCATTTGCGAAAGGTGTACCTTAAATTTTAATTTAAAGAAGTGTTTCTACCTTATTACGTATTTCCATTAAAAGATTTAACCCAAAATGCAAAAACTATCAACATTTCAAATTTTAAATAATCCCAAATAATCAAATTTTTAATTCTTAATATTTATAATCCCTCGCGCACATGAGAAAATTCATTTCTACGCTCTAAACTTTCGCATTAATATCACGCACCACTGATGTCCAGTATTTTCCTCCGTAGCCATCTGGTTTATGTGGCAGTATGTCTTCCACAGCGCCATTTTCTCTCACCATTACGTGCTTGATTAGCTTTTGTTTCGGCGAGGTCGTATTTTGAGGACGATATACCACCTCGCACTCGCCCCAGTATATCCCTGCTCAACGACCTCGCCGCGTGACGAGCGATGCCCAGCCGGCGCCGCGGCTGCGGTGTGCTGGTGGTGGTGGTGGTGGTGAGATTTGTGTGTGGTGAGTGGTTCTTGTTTAGTGTGTGCGCAAGATTGAGTGGTACATGTGGGTGTTGTGTGGTGCGTGCGTATGTTAGATGGTACGGAGTGAGATGTAGGGTGTTGCGAGCTGTCATGAGTGCTTAGTATTTTGTCTCATGTGTGCGTAGCATTTTGTTCCACTGGCGTACTTTACAAGCATAAGGAAACTGATAGACTTACTTTTAAAACCGGATTAGCGTATGTAAAGACTTCTTACGTATTTTTTTCTACTGATCAATTTTCTCAAGTAATTAGAGATACCTCAAGGCTCTCGGAGTTTTTAACCTGCGAGGACTTGTTTGATCCTTGGTGTCGGCAGGGTAATTCCACCTGAGTTGTCTCTGAGTTGTGGCAGCAGAGCTTGTACCATCATTTGACGGGGAAAAATCAGATATTAGTGCTCAAATGGGGATACAGTTAGGGTATCCCATATACAGATAGACCTTCGAAACTTTCATCTCTCGTGCATACTTTGCTTCTTTCAGTTTTCACTGCTTCTTTTTGCATATTTTCATCTTTGATTCCTCATTCTTTCTTACGGTTTCCATGCGTAGGGTGTCTGGTAGGAACACACCTTGTGCATAGATTCCTCGTTTTCTACAAACCATGCTAAATGGGTCCTTCTATTCGATATCTTGAGATCACCTTCGATTGAGCTAGGGTATATTAAATTAATTATAAAATAATCAGTATTGGAGCTCCAAAAACGAATAGCAGGGAAGTCATTTTTTCTGTACAACACATTCTTTTTTCGAATGACTCTATTAATGCCCTCAGCCTCCTATAAAGGCAATAAAATATGCAATGCACTGATTTAAGCGGGTTGGGTAACGCTGATAGTACAAGTTCCGACATTAATGTTAATTTACGATAAGGGGTCCAGCCTGAACGAGTTGAAATTTCGTTAAAAATATCACGAGCATGCGTTCACATTGTTGTGCCATTTCATTCGCAGCAGAGCAAACTTGCTTCAGAGATTCAAAAGTCCAATAAAGTTTTGAAAACGACTAATTTATTCCATGGTCAGCATGTATTAAACGATACTCTCCCATACAACAAATAGTGTACGAATTTTAAAATCACACTTCAGTATTCTGTGAGCGATGTAGTACATCACTTGTTGTGTTACACGATATCACATCGTAATAATAGAACTCTTACTGCTTGTATGTGTTAGCAGCAAATAAGACTAAAATGATGAGGACGTATTCAAAGAACGTGCATGGCCGCCTCGAGCCTGACATTTGTGCAACGGCCGACTGCCTCAACGTCGGGAATTTCTTCAAAAGAGGAGTGGGTTCATTTTCGCATAATCACGTTTAGACTTGAGCCTCGCATTAGCAGAGCTGTCCATTATATCACGTGCGTGGGCGTGCATGAAGGCAAGCATGGGAAGGTAGGACTGCGCTGGCAAAAACTCGACCTTTTGCTCAAGTTCCCGTTGATCCTGTCGACTAATCTAATTAGGCGATATTTAGGTTTCCTTCATTGGGGTAGCAGTAAATGGATTAGTGGCTTTTTTTTATTTCTATAGGCCTTGCTTATATTTTTAAGCTCCGTCTCTGAATTTGAAAGTTACCGGCCTTGGTTGGTGTGTGTTATGAACGTACTTTGAGCTGCTCACATTAACTCAAGCGCATAAGTTATTTTCGGGCGCTTATGGGGGCATGAGACCGTTAAGGTACAAAAACTGGACCTACACAGATGACCAAGCGAGGGCAGTTTCCATGCGAAGGGAAGCCTGCACGGCCGTGGAGAATCGTCGTTCATTTCTCACTGCCTTTGCAGAATGATCAAAAGTTAAGAACGGACTCGTAAATGCTACGGAACATGGGAGATGATCTGTAGATAACTCGTGGGACTTGCCTCTTCAAAACTGCGAGTCGTCGGAATGCCCATACCTAATTGGATCGCAAAATGTGTGCATTTTATCATGGCGATGGACTAACAAAAATGAAAGAAATGCGAAATCAAGGCTATCCATCGATCGTTGTGGCATGTAAAACATCTGGAAATTTTTGAAAATTTTGATGCACTTCAATTTCTTTTGCTTGATTGATGACTTTTTTTCGCGAAGGTAATGAAAAAAAATACAGATTCCTGAGATTATTCTCCGGGCTAAAATTTTCTATTTTTTACCAACGATAGTTCCCGTAGATATTAGGAATCACAAGCGGTATTGGTGATGTATGCTAGCAAAAAGGTATCAAAAACTCCTCCTTAATAAAGATGACATAAAGTTCATTTTAGGAAAAAGTTAGGAGGGCATCACTCGGCATTTCGTCAAGATCACGATAGACGATAAACAGACGCAAAGTCATCAGTGCATGAAGGCCTGATTTACCATACGAGAGCCAGAGTAGGATGCAAGTAATGTTACGGGACCAGTAAATTTAAACAAAACTACGATTTTCGATATTTTTAACATGAAGAAAAGGAGCATCTCAAAACAAAAGTCTAGTAAATAACATGATACCTGTCTATCACAGAATTGTGTCACCATGCTCAAAATAATACTACAGAAATTTGTTAAACCTGTTTGACGACCTATAATCTAGAGTGTAAGATTACGAAAAGTGTATCACAGTCGCTGTGATCGTTAGTACTCTTATCTAAAGACTCTATTCCTTTGTAAAGGCTCTACTCCTTTTTAAAGACTCTTCTCTTTTGTAAAGGCTCAATACTCTTTTGTACATCTTCTATTTTTTCGTAGAAGTTCAACTCTTTCGTAGATGTTCTACTTAGAAGTTCTACTCTTTCGTAGAAGTTCTACTCTTTCGTAGAAGTTCTACTCTTTCGTAGAAGTCTGCTCTTTCGTAGAAGTTCTACTCTTTCGTAGAAGTTCTACTCTATCGTAGAAGTTCTACTCTATCGTAGAAGTTCTACTCTATCGTAGAAGTTCTACTCTATCGTAGACGTTCTACTCTAGTGTAAAGGCTCTTCTGTTTTTTAAATGCACTATTTCAGAAAGACTCTACTCTTCAACAAAAGCTGTAACTCCGGTCGCACAACCCAGCAAAGGTCACGCGGCTAAACTCGCTTCAGGTCAAGAATGAATGCGACTCCGTCGTGCTGCAATCACTGCCCGCCGTCACGCTAAATACAGACCGCCGTCAGGCTAAACAGGGTCTCTTCAGAACACTTGCATTAATTTATCCCTATGACACTCTTATATAGCTTAAGCTTAATTATATGGTAACTAGCAGGCGCTCTGAAGGGAAGAAGGAAACTCAGCGGTAGGAATGTGTTTGCTGTACTACGTGTTGCTCTGAGCAATTTACGCTTGCCACTCATCAGTTGTGCCTTTGCTCTAAAATGCCGCTTATGATGCGCTCAACATTTAGACCACAACGAAACTCCTCATCTAGGTGCTAGTCTCAGCTACATCATTAGCAACTTGAGGTCACGGTCAATGTAGTGCAAGCTGAAATTTCTTCAATAATAAAATTTCGTCAATAATTTTAATAATTACCTCGCAAGGAAGCTCCGAACAGATAAAATACGTTCACTTCAAAGTTTTCCCTATTTTTAACGCAATCACTCGATATCGCAGCAGAAACCCCAAGTTTGCGTTAAAAGTTAGCGTTGGCCAGAGTATACAGTATTTTCTATTAATCTGTCTGCTTCACATGACGGCCTGTAACGGAAAACAAGTTGGCCGGCCATGGAAAGTTCATTTCTGAATCGCTTCTCACGATCTAACTCTCGATCCTCACATGCTACTTGTTTACATCTTTTAGGGTCTAGCTTTAAGTGTCACAGATTTTCATATACTTTATCTAAAGCTCCTCAGAGAGATACAACTGATGTACCTATGAGAATTAGCGCTCCTGATGTTATGATGCGAGGTTTCGAGCTGCAGGATGGATGGGCCTTTCGTGTAAAAAAAAAATTTTGACTAGTTACGGACCTTCTTTTTTTGGGCTTTACAGCTGCCCTTTTTTTCAGCTCATTTATTTTTTTCCCATTACTTTCTTGTACCTATTACTCATTCAACAAGTTTATCTTGTTTCATCAACTTCTTCCAATCTTGTTGGTTCTGTACGCAGGACGTGGTATCTCACCTTGTGCATAAATTCCCGGTTCCCTTAATGCTATACTAAATGGTGCCTATATCCTTTCTCACGTTGGTTAGGGAGGATTGAAATAGCTTATGATCTAATTTCATGCGAATAGGATCGATTGTATGCATGAGTGCCCTAAATGAAGAGAGGTTGATACTTTAGAAAATTTCTCGACAGTTTTAATTCAGAATTTTAAATTAAAAATTTGAGAGAAATAAGTTATTTTCATTACTCTTATTTTGCTTTGTTTAGCTCGTTAAATTCCGGGAATTCAAAATAATTCCTCAAATTAATTTTAAAAGGCTATTCCCATGACCTAAAATAAAATAGGCCTAATGACTTTTTCATTAATTTTAATTTCTCTTGAAGTTCATCTTGTGATAAATTGCGAAGAAATTCACTCAACATTTCTTTATTGGAACACTGTCAAAAGTTAAAATGTACTACCTATGAAGTCTATAAAACGCAACGTTTCGATGTTCAAACATCATCATCAGGCTGAAAATATAGAGAAAATTGATCAGTCACATTGGTAAAATGCAAATCTAATTCTTAAGCTATACGAGACTAGAATGGAAGTTGAAATCACAGAACAAAAATATATTTTTTTTAAATGACTAGATTTCAAGTTTGTACAACAAAAGTATATATACACGAGATCAGGTACAGTAACGGTATTGCACACTATAGATGCTCATTGGACAAGTGATAGGGGCGAAATGACCGAACGATCAGCTGCCTCGGACTACTAAGCTGCGGTTTTAGAAAATAATTTTAGAGCAAAAAAGTCATTCGTGTTTTCGTTGAGAACAGGCTTAAGTTTATGGATGTGTAACGCTTCTACAATTTGAATGTGCTCTCTTTTAGTTACGTTATATAAGATTTTTGTGTTAGGGTATAGATCTTCATTTGATGGTTTGCAACTGTGGTCAATGCGGAAATGGTTGAGAATAGAACCTTGGTATTTATGGGCGGTTAATCTTTGCCTCAGGGTCATTCTGGTCAAGCCAATGAAACATTTATTAAGAGACTTACATTCTCTTCTATCACACTTAAATTGGTAAATTTCACTGGCTCTGTCCAGATCAATAACCCTGGATGCAGACAAATTATTTTTCACTAAGAGGTCACTAATTTTGCGGTTTTTATAATATGCACAGACTTTAATTGACGTATCAGGATCCGCTGGCTTAACAAAAGATTTAACAATGTTCTTGAAGACTCATTCATCTATTTTATAATTCTTGTGCATTTGGTTTTCATAAAAGATACTAACATTGCGAGACTTCAGCTCAGGATA